>VZRJ01000018.1:67756-218427 GCA_013397565.1 Ptilonorhynchus violaceus
TATCTCATTTAAGAAAGAGGCTCTGTACCTACCTAGTGCAGACTTCACCAGTTCTTGGGTGTTTCAAGGATGGCTGGGTACTTTACGCAGGTGCAAGAGAAGAGCAATGGAGATGCTGGTAACATTTCTACAAGAATACATTTGTGACCATGAAATTATGAAATCACTTAGTGCCTCTAACTAATCAAAGGACCTGGAGAAGCTGTGAGTTATGTGTTACCTGTGCTCAGACAGAATAAATGACATGCAGAGTGTCATGGAGTGTCCTTGGAAATGCATATAATCATAAAAACCTTTTTAGTTTCATTTTTATTCATTTAATATAGCAAGACAGTTTTCATTTTTTAAGTTAAGCACACTCCAGAACTTCTGTTAGGGAAACTATAATTTGCTGTACAAAGTGAATAAGATCGTGTTTGTTGTTTATATAGTTTAGTAAAGCAATACAACTTTAAGCAAGCTTTTAGTTTGGCTTTCTATGGTCTGATTCTTCATTGTGATACAGTGCTTTTTATTTTTATTTTATTGTTACAAATAGCTTTAAAAGAAAAGTTTGGTTTTCTTCCTCAACATCTGAATTATAAGGTCTAGACTATTAACCATATCTGGACCTAAACTGCAGTTCGGGACACTTTTAAATAACAAATTTGTTATTGCTATGGTTTTGTTTCTAGCTGATTCCAGATTTTCTCCCTTATTTTCAGCAATATTTTAAATTTATATCTAAGGTATAGGATGTCAGTGGCAGAATTGCACATTTTGGGCAATGACCTTAGTGTTCACTAGGAAATAAGACTTCAGTAATTAGACTTAAATATAAAATCTTTCTGTATATAAACATAATACATTAGTACAGCTCAACTTGGACTTGGAGGAAATTTTTGGAAGAGAGAGAACCTGTTTCTACATCCCTGTGTTTTGTGATAACACTGACACCAAAAGTGCTACCTCAATGTAACACCAACATCTGTTTCTATGATATCTATAACCATTGTCTCACATTGAAAGAGACAAATTGCAATTAAGTGGTAATGGTAATGTTTCCTTTCCAAATCACCTCCTTGGACAGTTTTTTGCCATTCTGAAGGACATTCTGTAAACAGAATATACACAACTGAGGAGGGCAAATATATTTATTGACCAACAGATACGTTAAAGCATAAGGACTAGCAAACTCCTCAACTAAACATTAATAAGCTCACCATACTTGATGAGTGTCTGCAAGCCAGGCAGCCAGTCAGGAGAAATTGCCAAGGGCTCTGACCTCTTGTCTCCAGATTCTTTGACCTTATCCTTGGGATTTTTGTAAACTTTCACATCAGTATTCCTTCTTGTGAATCACTGAGTTGCTAATACTGTCTCAGCAATTGTACTTTTGTCTGTGCTTTTACTTGTTTTATATATCTTCCTTTCACAGACTTTCTCAGAAGCTAACAACTATTAGTACAACTGGGTCAAGGTCAGGGAGCAATGTGGCACCAAACTAGGGCATAAATTACAGACAACAGAGCCCTAGGGAAGAGGGTTTCAGAAAAATGGGACAACTCTGAACCAGTTTTCTGAAAAGAAGGCTATTGCCAACTCTGAGATTGCTGTGCAAATTATGGATAATTATGAGTAATATATCCTCCAATTTTAAAAAAATGAAAACGTAGTGACATAATTGTGTACAAAATTGAAAAATATTTTTATGATATTCTTAGTAGGATAACACAGTTTAGTTTAGAGGAAAAACTGAAGTTTAAAAACCTAATTCACAAAATAAATCCATAAACATCTTGATAGGGAAAAGATTTATGGTGTTTCTGCGGATTTCATTAAGACATATCAACTCAGCCAATGGTGCATGAAATCACAGAGATTGACACAAACCTCCAAATGGAAGCAAATGGGAAGCCTGATTATTGAAGGAATCAGAAAATAAAACATTGGTCAGCAGTCCTGGGACCTTCTGGCTGACGACAATGTTTTGCTTATTGGCTCTTAATGACTGATCCAAATTCCTTAAAACTTACTGAGGAATTTTGTTTAAAGAAAAATGGAGCTCTACAACAACTATCAAGTCTTTGACCATTTTAATTCCTTATTTTGGAATAGAAAAGTGTACATTCTTACCTGTACTCTGGACACCACTATATTTCGTCCTTGAAGATTACCAGTACTATTGTTAATTACTAGTCTGGATGGATTACTCTGTTTGCTTGTCACTTTAATTCCAAACAAGTTGTTTTCCAGAATTAGAAAGGACAAAAAGATGAAAGATTTGCCCATTTGCCAATTTGTGTACAAAAGCAGAGAAAAGCATGGCAGTTCTGAGGGGTTTTTTTTGTACAAACTGTCCTGATAATATTCTTTTGATGGTCTTTTGGGTTTTGTGGGTTTTTTAATATTTATTTCTAACCTCATAATATTTACCCTTAAAAATACAATTTTGTGTTCTTTGAATCAGATCATATCTATGTTCCTTATTTGTTAGTTGCCATATTTATAGAGAGATGTAAAACATTTTTAGTCCAACAAGTATGTAATGTCATAAATATTTCATATTTACAGCCTAGAAATGAGAAAAACTGGCACTGATGAACAAAGGTTTATTACAGTTTTCTGGAAAAAGATCTCTTGGCTTCATTTCTGAATAGAGAGTGTCATCTGATGTATTTCCTGCTCTTTTGCAATATTTCTCTTTTTCCTCTCCCCAAAACAGTGTTTACATAGTTATATAAGACTTACACAGTCCCATTGTATAAAAACAAAGATATAAAAGGGGCCAATGCAACTTATTTGTTACAGACACCCAAACTCAGATGGATATTCAGATCTCTGCTCCTCCAGGATGTGCCTTCTCTCTTTTTCAAACTTACTGAATTGAGAATTATTTTGCTAGCAGTGCACTAAATATTGCCATCCCACAGAAACCTACCTGAGAACCAAGCTCAACTTATAGTCAAGGTCATGCTATAAGCAGTTCGTCTGGAATACCTTAAGCATTCTTTTTAAAATGGGATGAGTCTCATCTAAGCTTTACTTGTTTCTATTGTCTATGCAGAGAAATTCACATGTATAAGGTATAAATATGAAAACTAAGGTAAAAAATATTTATATGAACTAAGATAATACATTTTCATATAAATCAATATAATGGTATATCTTTCAGATTCTTTTGATATGTCTCATTTCTCATCCTAGGTCCATTTTTTAAAATCTTTATTACAGAAGTATTATCCTGATATATACAAACACCTGTACTAGGTATAAAATAAAGGATACGATTTCTTCCCTCTTCTTCCTCGTTTACAAAACTTTTTTTTTATTTATATGCTCAGTAAGTTGCCAGATCAGCAATGCTTTAAAAACATTTTACTTAGCACATGTTTAAGTGTAGTTGACCTTAATGCAATTAAAATAAACTTGAATAAAAAAGATTTAATATATGACTATGCTTCCTGTTGACACCTCATCCTATATCATCATAATTGTCTGTTAAAAAGAAATCATGTAGGGATTTTAAGAATTTCTATTTCAGCAGTAAGTCTTCTGGTTTGATTTCAAACTAGTTAGCTCAATTTGTCTAGGCTTGTATAAAAATAAGAAATAACAAAAAAGAAAAAATATGTCACACAGACATAAAGTGTTGTGACTACAACAAAAAAGCTAAATATTTTTCATTATATATCCAATTTTCCCAGAGTGTGCAGCATCAGATCTTAAGCTGGTGTCAATACATATGAAGAAATGAGCATATTATGGAGAAAAATAACATTACTTAAAAGTCACTGTGCCTTGTAGAGAATTAACATCCATCTACCAGTTCAGAGAGCACTAGAAGTTTAAAAATAAAATTTCATGTTCTCACAATTCTGCAAAGTGTGCTTTTATTACTTCTCAAGAGGTTGAGATAATAACATCAGTGAAAATCTTGTAACTACAGGAGGGATTGAGTGATCTCTGCTTCTGTTTTAAATTTATTTCTGGTTGTTTATATTTGCTGCTGCTTTCTACCTGTGAATAGGTTGTACTTCTCTGGGTGTATGCAACTCCAATCTGTCTGGAATCAGATTAATATATGAAGAAGTCCATAGCCATATAAGAAATTAATGTATGTGAGATGATGATAAATGGAACTTCATTGACTAAACTTACTGTTCTGAAAGGCAGTGCTAAAATGAACAACTATCAGAAGTGGCACGTACATGAAACTGCAGGTTCCTTAAAAAACGCATTGTTCAAAAAAACCCCAAAACATAAGAACCCTTTATGGTGGTCTTAAGATACATTAGAGTTTAATTACTTGAACTAGAGGATGTATTAACTAAAAATGCCTGTTATAAAAAGCATTTTCAGTACAATGAAAACCTCAGTAGTGTTCCTTGTTGGTCTATCATTACTTTCGTTCCTATCAACAAGTTCTTTTATACACCTTAGAATTTGCAGTTTCACAAATTATCAGCAAGTAGATTCCCACTGATGAGGTGGGAATTGATGGTGCTGCAGTCTGGCAATTACCATGACAATGTTACTGAGTGCCTTTCACAGTGGTAAAGCAGAAAGGTTATTAGATTTGATCTCAGGAGCTGACAGCATGCTTATTCTCATAACGCCACACAACAACGAAGTGGCAATTAGAATATTGGCTGACCACTGCTTTGATGCACTTCCTCCCCTTTACCATTTTCCTCTTGCCCTTGTTCTTGTTCTCTGTATTATTCCATTGCTACCACAGAGACTATAAATATGCTAGTATCTCAGCTCTGCCTATAAACTGGTACACGAGTGTACTGTTTCATTGAGATTTTCCTCTGACCAAGAGTCAGAAGGACACTTATCAAAATGGTGGACATTTTTTGTTTTATTCTGTGGAAAACTTATAATGTAATAAACTCCTGGTGGTAAGAAGAGTACATTAAATTCCATAGCCTTCTGTGCTGTCCCCATTGTTTCCGGGTTCTGAGCTAAGTTCAGGTATCTGTGGGTAGATTTTAAGGCAGAGCAAAGACATTTGCCATCCACCAACAGTAGGCTACTCTGCAGTCTTTCTGTCTCTGCAGACACATAAGAAACTTTTTCTAAACAAAATATAATTTACTCACAAAAATTAATTTCCAAAAAAAGTTCCAACAATATTAAACTGTGATTTGGTTTTACAAGGTTATATGCTCTTCACTGAACATCTGTTTGGCTGTATGAGGATCAATTTTTGCCACATCACCATTAAGCTACTTACCATATATATTCTGAGGGGTGGCATGTATCAAAGATGCTATTTTAAGAAACCGAATCTTATATGTGTATGCATACATGCTTGTGCACATGCACATGCAACAAATACACTTTTAGTTTTCCAAAAGGTATCTCAAAATTGTAATGTTATCTTCTTCTTGCAGGTGAAAATCAAAGATGTAAATGAAGATTCTGTGTAACTTTCATTTATGTGTTTTAAGTTTTAAAAGCAAGATCTTGTATGTGATGTTGGTCATTGAGCGATTTAGGAAGGCTCTTCTCTAATGCTGAGCCTGAGAGTGTACAAATTAAATAGTACCTCTGCTTCTAAGCTATTAAATCTTTTAGCTAAACATAAATACTTGAACTGCCTCCTTAGTGTAAGTGCCAGCGCTACCTACAGACCAGTATATACACATGCATGCCACCTGAGCACCTGGGTACTCAGCAATTGACTAAGCTCCATCACAATTCACAAATCAACTGGAAAAGGACTAAATGACACCTAAATTCATGGTAACTACAATCCAGTAGTCATGCTCAAACTATGAATAAGCTTTGAGCTTTCTTTGAATCACAGCAGTTGCATTGGTTTAATTTAAAAACTTCCTGGGAAGATTGAATCTGAGGCCCAAACTCATCACTCTTAGTACCAGAGGATTCAAAAGCATAAAAGAATATAAGCAATATAAGCTACAAACTAACTTGGAATGAAGACATGCTTCACTCAGCTCAGAAATACTCAACCAAAGTTATCTAAGGTGTATATAATCGCATAAACACAAACCATATAGCTTTTACCATGGAAAATTTCTTTTGGTTTATACTGTAAGGAAAGAAGGCTACTGCATACTTAGAAAAAGGAGGCAAAAAAATTATTATACTTCAGTATCTTTCAAAGAGCAAAAGTTAATACATCTCTTACAAAGAGATAAGAATTTGTTGTTAGTCCAATTAATGTTTCAACAATTTAATAGTCCAGATCATTTAATGCAGAAAAACCTCACTAACAATACCACTAAAATTTTTATTAAAAAACCCCACTTAGTCACTCCTAGTAGCTCTCCTTGTTCTCTGGTGTGGTACTCACATCTAACAAATACCCCTCAGGATCTGAAAGGGAGCACTTATACTTCCTTGAGAAGAAGAAGAATGATAAAGGATATTGTGATGAGCTGACAGTGCTCTGCCCTCTCTGCTGGTCTCAGGGATGAGGAAAAACTGTTCAGACATACACCTAGCAATAAGCATCCACTCCCACACATAAGCATCTAAGTGCTTTACAGAAACCACTGACTGCTCTTACCTTCTGGGGAATGGGCAGGAAACCTTAAAGTGTTCGCTAACAGTGTTATAACATGCTTTTTGGGATATTTGAAAATGGAAATCTATTTTCAACGGGGAAAGCGAAGGTGAAAGTTCCACAGCTTGTACTGGAGTGGATGCTAGCAAGTTGAGAATAGGTTTAACTTTTTGTTCAGGATGTTGGTTAGTGCAGAATACATTCAGAATTCTAAATTCTTGGAAAATAATTTTGAAATTATATGTTGAAAATATGTGCCCAAAATATGTGTCAAAAATATGTAAAAAATTTATTTAACTCTCTGCAGATTTTTGTAAGCCTTGAATCCAAGGTGTTGAAGGGAAAAAATATTGGAGGCAACTATCTACATTCAGCATAACAAGATATTTGTTGTATTTAGGTAGTTCGTAAATACAGTTTCTTTATATTGCTTTTTTGTGATACTCTGGAATAGCCCACAAGATATTTGTATCTACACCAAAACAGGAATAAATTCCCTTTTTTTAATATATGCTTTGTTTCAGTTTGGGACACAGTGCTACTTGTGATGTTCAGAAAGGAACTCTTCGATTTGCAGAGTGATAATTCTCTTACTTTTTTGGGTGCTACTATAATTTTATGAGGATTCTAATTTAGTTTCATTCATTTGTTTTTAAGATAAATTAAATCTTCATTTCTGATTCTAATTCCACCAAAGTAAAAGCAATAAAAGATAACTCCAGATCTCACTAAAATAATAGTGCCTTTTACTAAACAGGATAATCCTCCCTGCCCCCCATTCCCTATTTTTTTTAGCTGCCAGTTATTTAGATCTGGAGTCCTTCCAAAACTGAGTGTCATAGATGCATTATGCTAAATTCAGCTGCAGCACACATTTCATCTTATGTTTCCCTATATCCTAAGCCCTCATTTGAGGAAGAACAAGAAGTTTAATTAAATATGTATTGAGACTTTCCTCCACAATGTCAGCCGAGGATGATGATAAATGTGAGTGGCTTGCCAGCAGTACTGCTACTCCTTTTATCTCTCTCTATTTTTCAGCTGCCAAGAGAAAAGTCCCTCAATCTAAAGTTTATAGGCAGAAAAATTATAGGCAGGTGGTTAAACCACCTTATGACCTTTTACATACCTTTAAAATTACATATATGTGTATAATTATACACATAATTATTGATTTGTATGTGCACATTCAGATATAAATCTGTATACATTTACATGTAAATATATAAAAGTCTTAGGGAGATTTGTTGCCTTGAAAATAATAAAATCTCCTTGTAACAGCCTTGAATATACTGAAATGTCTTTCCTGTACGAGGGAAATGGACAACAAGCTATAGTTTTGGTGGAGGAAAGTTCTCTATACAGTTCAGACACTGGGGAAAGGGGGTTGCTGAATGTATAA
Source organism: Ptilonorhynchus violaceus (assembly GCA_013397565.1). Classification (NCBI taxonomy): domain Eukaryota; kingdom Metazoa; phylum Chordata; class Aves; order Passeriformes; family Ptilonorhynchidae; genus Ptilonorhynchus; species Ptilonorhynchus violaceus. The sequence goes on from VZRJ01000018.1 coordinate 75,679, forward strand.
AAGGAATAAATAATTCCAAAAGATACATTTTCCATACTGTGCTTTAAGTCTTCTACTTTTATATTGTTGAAAAGTTTGAATGTTTGGGGTTTTTTTGAGCATCTCACCTACAATTAATCCATTAGAAAGTTCAAATTCAGCATTCTTGGCTCTCTTCATAATCACTGAAACACAAATACTCTGCCATTAGACCAACTGCTGTTTTAAATATGAGTTTTAAAAGTCTCACCCTTAAAGAGTAAGAGAAAGAAGGCTTCAGGTTCGTGGATAGTCTTTTGCATGTCTCTGTCTCCCACTTCTCACTTACTCTTTCTTCTGCTATCAAAGAAGGAATGAATCAGTCTTCAGAATGGATGAACTACTCACTTTCTGCTCTTATGACTGAAAGGAACCCAGATATCCAGTATTAGTTGTTTATTTTTTTAGATGATACAATCAAGAACTACATGAAGATCTGTTTCAAGTGGGTCATTGCATCTAATCACTGCAGATAAAAAGCTGAAACTTTTCATTAATCCCCATTTAGACAGGGTGCAGGAGTGTTTTCAAACAAAAATGTTTATTCTTCTGTAAAGTTGTATTATTAATGTTACATGTATTATTTAACATCACTTTTACACAAAAGAAAAAGATTAAATATGAATGTTTACTTCATTTACTAGGTAAGTACACACATCCTCAAAACACCAAAGAAAGTAATTATTTAAATGATCGTATTATGCATTCTTTTGTTTTAAAATCCTACATATTACATAATTAACCTTTTTAAACAGTTTTATAAAAAAACAGTGTTCCTATCAGTGTAATGGTACATTGTAGCTGTACATTGGCAGTTTTGTAAGAATACACTGATGATATAAAACCATGAAAGTCTTAAAACTATATATACATCCATTCTTTCTCAGACCACCACAAATTTTTCATTCTAGTTTGTGCACAAGGAATGTATGTCTCAACATTTCTATTCATTTTCTGGTGACTGAAATTGCAATTCAGGCATATTTAGGAAAAGCAAGAAGTAAAAAAAAAATATGAATGCCTGAAAAAAAGTAAAGGTATTAGTAGTACAGTGTGAGCCTGTAATCAATAATATCATAAGTTATCTGTGAGATGTGGGAAAAGTTTGTGTCACTCTAGTTTACCTCAGGGCTCAACCACTCTCAAGCTGCCAATATTTATAACCAAGCTTGATCTGAACTTCAGTCAAGCCTAGTTCAAAAGTAATTATGACTCAATAACACTAATTGCAAGAACCTAGGACACAAGGTAAGGAAGCTTGTGTCAAAATGCATGAAAAATAAGCCGTATTATTACTTAAACTTTGCAAAAACTACCATAAGACTTTTACTGAAAGAAGATTTTTGGGTTAGTTAAGCTTCATCACAAGCTTTGCTACACAACAACCCGAACTTCAGCCCCTGGAAAGCAGCAAATTTTCTGTACAACAGGTCAGGGGCCTCTGTCCCCTGCAGGAGAGACTCATTCACTACTATCAGCTGTTTCTTTCTCCTGCTGCTCCTTTGTGTTTAGGGTTCAGATGCACTGCATGAAAGCACAGTCAGCTTCTCCTCAGCTTGAGGGCAGTGAACCTATTCAGTAGCTGCAAATGTTCAGGTGTAGCAGGAGCCTTCTTCCTGGTAGCAGGAGGCACCTGCTTCCAGCCTTCACCTGCCTCCCTCTTCCTCCTTCAAGTTTCCTCTTGACATTCTTCTAGGGATGGGTTCTGCAGCTGAGCTCATGGAAGGAACACTGTGTGACGCCAACTACACAAACTTTTACCTTACACGTGTCTCCTCAGGTATTTTGCATACCAGTGGCTATGTTGCCATCCCTTACTGACTAATGAGAATCACTGTGCAAGGCTAACTCATGTTAGGTAATGGACCAATAGACCATATTTTTCTATTACTTTCTCAGTTCTGTAATTTAAATATCATTGAGAGTAAAAAAGCCAAGACACCTGTTTTTAAGCTCACAAGTTTTCTAGGTAGCTCCATTTGCATGTAGGAACAACTAAAATAATACCTACATCTGTGTATCACAAAATTTAGAAAGAAAACCACTAATGAAATTAAAAATTCTTGTAAAATTTCCAAATCAGTTATGTCTCCACCATAAGAGTACAGAAAAAAACTAGGTATTAAGTATCTTAAGTAATATATTTTCAGATTTACTATTTAACAAATGTGCACTAAATTATTTATTGGCAAGTAGTTCTTGTACTTATGTGTTTGAACTGAACTAAGTACAAAACTAAGGGCTGCAGTGTATCCCTTAAGCTGAAATGAGGCAGTCTTCCCACTACATGAAATACTTTCCAAACAGTTCCCTACTTTCCATAGCTAAAAAATCACTGTATTTATACCAAGTGGAATATGAATGAAGAAACAAAGCAAAAATTCCAGCATCCATGTGTTTATTATTTCAGCTCCCTTGACATCCTCTTTGCTGATCTTCCAGGCCGCAGTGTCTTTTTCCATTCTAAATATGCAGACAAATCCTCATGGGCACACTTGCATTCAAGTTTCAGAAGGAATAAGGATCACACATATCGATGCTCTATATATGGAAATATTTCTTGTCACACAAAATGGATCTTTTCACTGTCTGACTGTCAACCCCTTCCTGATCAAACCAGACAACACCAGCTTCTGCTGCTTTTGCAGACTCTTGGCAGCCTCTCCTGACATCTGCACATCTTGCATTTACAAGTACACAGATTCCAGAGCTGTCAGTGGATGGAAATAATTTTGAAATCCAGAGTGAATACAAATGCATTCCCTGTAAAAGGCTTTTATTTCTGTGTCAAGTCATAGAGTTGCTAGAACAGAAGCTTCCATTTTACACTTCCACATTTCCAACAACATCACAGAAAACTGGAAATGCCCCAACAGCAAATGGGTGTAAGACTTTTTTTAAGTGCTTTGTGTATCAAATAAGCAAGTAAAAAAAAAAAATCAATATTTTTTTCCTTAGGCTATTTTGCTACATACAAATAAATACAAGGAGGGGATGTCTTGTACTGCTTTATCTTTCTTCTTTTTCAAAGAAAAATTTCAAACAAAAAAACTGGTTTCTGGTTTATTTATAACACAGTGTCATATGGAAGTTCTTTCAGTAGCTACAGATTACAGTATACAGTATTGGCAACATAACATCATCCATCCATTCTCTATTATATCTCAAAAAACCCCAAGTTATAGCATTAAAGACCACTATTGGTTTGTTTTGGAACTCATTAGCCTGAACTAGTTGTTTATTTTGGATGCTGCAAAACTGTGATCTCACATTTGTGATGTGAGATTGACATCTTGACAAGTGAGCAGAACTTCATAACTTTTCCACCACAATTGCGCTTTTTAAACAAAACCAGATTCCCCCTAGAATAAATTTATCTGGGGCAAAATTTAACAGCTTCCAAATTTTTGAACAGAAGAATAAACAAAATTACCAGACTTTTAACTGCTATTAAAAAAAAAAAGTTACAACAACCAAGTAAACCAAAAGAGCTAGAAAGAGATAAATATTTTCTGGTTTTGCCAACACTAGGAGGAACACAATATTGTTGCAGCCTTTCAGTACTTAAAGAGGGCATATCAGAAAGATGGGAACAGAAGCAGGGATTGTTGTAATAGGACAAGGGGTAATGGTTTGAGACTAAGAGAGGGTTGATTTAGACTAGATATAAGCAAGAAAGCTTTTATGATAAGGTGAAACACTGAAACAGCTGCCTGGAGAGGTGGTAGATGCACCATCCCTGGAAACATTCAAGGTTAGGTTGGACAGGGCTCTGAGCAACCTGGTCTAATTGAAGGTGTCCCTTCTCAGTGCAGAGGGGCTGGAGTAGATGACCTTTAAAGGTCCCTTCCACCCCAAACCATTCTATGATTCTGAGATTCTGCCTTTATTTTTTTTTCTCAGCAGTTGGACGAAAAGTATTGTCAGAGAAGAAAAAGCCATTTTTTCCTGCTGGATCCTTTGGAGTGCAGCCCTACTAATAGCTGAATGCATAATTGGAATCTTCTAAAGCTGTCCCTGGCCAAAAGCAGCCGTTCAGGGAGTCAGATGCAATGGAGCCCTTGAAATGATCAGCAAGCAGTCTGGTAGCACATTGACCCTGACCTCAGTGACAAAACTTGAGCACTTTGTTTAGCTGTGAGGCAGCCTGGAATGAAAAGCCAAACTGTTATATACCTCGAGAATGCAAATCCCTTGGAACATTATCATAGAGATAGATATGTCAGCAGAGAGCTTTTCTAGCTTATGCAGTTTGCTGCAGGAAGAACAAGTGCTTTCATTAATGAGAAGGCACTACTACAGGACTGCGAGGAAAACGGTGTCAACAAAACTCAACTGGCTTTTGCTTAAAGCCTTGAGAGTGGCAAGTGTCAGCCAAACTCTCACCCCAGTCTGAACTACTGAATGTTATCTGCATGAAAAAAGGCTGCTTGACCTATTTTTACCGTCTGGATGAAAAACAGAAGTTTTTGTCTGCTGACAGCTGTTGCACTTCCAAAATAGCAGTAATCAAGTGACTTTTTTTTTCCTTCTGAAAATAGTTGTGCCAAATCTGTTCTGAATGATGAAGACTGAACTTATCCTGAGGAAACTATGAGTTATCCATTGACCATTGATTAGTAAAAGGCACAAGTTACTTAGCCACCATGTGGCATAAAGTGAGCATGAGTATGCATAAATTGCATATCTGCAATTATAAGAACATATTTGTAAAACTTTGTAAAGACTGCATGTTGAGCATTTTGTGACATTTTCTTGTTTTAGTTAGAATGCAGTAATGAATGGCAGTGAGTACTGGGAGTATCCTGTCCATATGGCAGGTAGCCTCAAAAAGGAGTTCACTTGTAAAATACTTCCTTTATGACTTAGATACTGTAGCTATTATTAGTTGTCTTAATTGCCCTTTACGTACCGTATATTTATTTCTTTTCTTTATGATAAATGTTGGGGTTTTTTTAAAGTTAAACGTCATGGTAGAGTGGTGATGGCATAACACAACAGACAGTTTGTATTCTTAAGAGCACAATATCATTTAGATATCTTTTCCTGCATGATCCATTCAAGCATCAATAAAAAAGTATGAAAGTTTCAAGACTATTTAAGGATCTCTGACATGTCATAATGCTCGCTGATGGAGATGATACTCCTCAAAGCTCAGGATCTCTCTGGGAAACTCAGTGGGATAGGATAAGCTGACATATTGATTGACTGCAGATGAACTTCTATAAGCTTTTAAAGTAAAACTTACAAAGTCAGATTTAATTTCAACTTACAGTCAAATACAGAAAAAATTCATCTGGAAATCATATTTTCATTTATATTGTTTAATATACTGTACTGTTTAATAATTACAGCAATAGTATTTCTTGGATACTCCAACGATGACCCAGTAAAATTTTACAGAAAAAGACATTTTATTCCTCCAAATACCTTACTGTCTTCAGAACAAGATGAGTAGTAGTGTGAAACAAAATCAAAACACAGAGAAGAAGAGAAGCAGGAAAAAAATAAGAAGAACATAATCAAAATAATAACAGCATTATTTTATTCAGGACATACTAACTTATCACGTGTACAGCTTTGGACAAAATAATAATTTCCACTAGGTTAAAAAAAAAAAAAGGAAACAAAGCCAAAACTAGCAACAAAAATTAAACTGTAGAATACCATAGTTATGGCAATGAGTTTTGACCTACTTTTTCTGTCCTTGTAGCTGAAGACTCCTGGTACTGCAGGAGAAGAGTAGACTTATTATTAGATTCACCATTTATTGAGGCTAAGCAACAAATCTTTTAGGTGGTTAAGATAAAAATGTCTGTAAAGCAAAGGTAAATGCACTGGGCAGTGTGTACTATGCTTTATTACTTTTATTGACGTGGCAAAATGACCATGTAACATGGAAATGGTTTGAGGAAAAATGCTCTGTTACACAACAGATCTCTATACACTGATAGACATCCAAGAATAGTTTTATGGAATTTAATCATCATTACAGATCAAAATAATGAGTCTATAATTAATTCAGTGAGGTCTCTTGTTTTGAGTCTATTCCTTTACGTCATTCATTACCGAGCAATTTCTAAATGTCACAAGTCAAGCAGATGAGGCAGAAGTCTGGCTTGGTTGAACAGGGATCTCCTCTTGGAAGTAAGATGAAAAAGGAAGGTCTATGCCCAGTGGAAGCAAGGTCAGGTGATATGGGAAAAATACAGAGATTCGGCTTGCCACTGTAGGGAGACAATTCAAGCAGCCAAAGTTCAATTGGAGTTGAAGCTGGTCAGAAATGTGAGAGAAAATAAAAAGAGTTTTTCTAAATATATTAATGGCAAAAGGCAGTGTAGGAATAACATTGTCCTGTTACAGGACAATGATGGTCACCTCACGAACAGGGACTGGGCAAGGCAGAGATGTTTAACTCATTCTTTGCCTCTGTCTTCAACACACATGATGGATCAAGGAAGTCTCTGTGCCCTGAGCTGGAGGATCAGGGCTGCAAGAATGATCAACTCCCAGCTGACCCATAAATTGTGTGGGATCTGCTGGTCCAGCTGGATCCCTACAAATTTATGGGGCCTGATGGGATTTATCAAAGAATCCTCAAGGAGCTAGCTGATTCATTGCAAAACCTCTCCCAATGATTTAAGAATGGTCTTGGGAATCCGGAGAGTTCCCAGCTGACTGGAAGCTGGTTGAATGTTGAACTGGAAGAACTGGAAGAATGTTGCCCCAGTTTTCAAGAAGGGCAACAAGGAGAACAGGAAAACTACAGTCCTGTCAGTCTCACTTCAGTGCCCAGTGAAATAATGGAAAAGATTATTCTGGGAAATATTGAAAAACACCTGAAGGACACCACAGTCATTGGTTACAGACAGCATGGCTTCATGAGGGGAAAGTTCTGCTTATCAAACCTGATTTTCTTTTATGACAAGGTAACCCACCAGCTGATCAAGGGAAGCCAGTTGATGTAACCTTTTTGGACTTCAGCAAAGCTTTTGATATGATCTCACACAGTGTCCTTCTGGAACAAAATATCCAGCATAAAACTGGATAACTGTGTTATGTGACGGGTGAGCAACTGGCTCACAGGTCGAGCACAGGACATCAGGTTGGTGTCCAGTCAGTGGTGGGGTTCTGCAGGGCTCCATCCTTGGCCCGGTTCGCTTCAACATCTTCCTTAATGACTCGGACACAGGACTCGAAGGAATAGTAAGTTTGCTGACAACACTAAATTGGAAGGAGCTGTCAACTTCCTCAACAGCAGAGAGGCCCTTCAGAGAGACCTTGACAAATTAGCGGACTGGGCAATCNACTGGGCAATCACCAACCATATGAAGTTTAACAAGGGCAGGTGCCAGATTCTGCACCTGGGATGGGGCAGCCGTGGTTGTGTGTATAGACTGGGGAATGAGATGCTGGAGAGCAGAGCAGGGAACTGGGGGCCCTGGTCAATGGCAAGGTGAATCTGAGTCAGCAGTGCCCTGGCACCAGGAAGGCCAACCTTGTCCTGGGGTGCATCGGGCACAGCATCGCCAGTGGGGCAAGGGAGGAGATTGTACCACTCTGCTCTGAACTGGAGCAGCCTCACCTTGAGTCCTGTGAGAAGTTTTGGGTACCACAATATGTGAAAGACATTAAACTGTTAGAGAGTGTCCAAAGGAGGGCCACAAGGATGGTGAAGGGCCTTAAAGGGAAGCTGTATGAGGAGTGACTGAGGTCACTTGGTCTGCTCAGTCTGGAGAAAAGGATACTGAGGGGAGACCTCTTTACAGGCTTCAACATCCTCAGGAAGGGAAGCAGAGGGGTAGGTACAGATGTCTTCACTCTCGTGACCAGTGACAGGACTTGAGGAAGTGGCATGAAGCTGAGTTGGGGGAGGTTTAGGTTGGATGTCAGGAAAGTTTTTCACCTGGAGGGTGGTTGGATATTGGAACAGGCTCCACAGGAAAGTGGTCATAGCACCAAGCCTGACAGCATTCAAAAGAAGTATTTGGTCAACACTCTTGGGCACATGGTGTGACTCATGGGACTGTTCTGTGCAGTCCTCAATGATCATGATGGCTGCCTTCCAACTCAGCATATTCTATGATTTTATGATTCTACAATTCTATGATTCTATGATTTGTAGAGAAAGGCTATGCTTACTCTAGAAATTCAAGGTTTTATCTAGATCTTAATCACAACCTTTTTATATGGTGTTTCCTAACTTTAAAAGTGCAGCATGGAAAATCAGAAAAGAATATCTGAGCTATCTGCAGCAATTACAAAAGATACTGCAAAGACTATCTGTCTATTCCTACATCTCTTTGTGTGAGAGTGTCTTCTGATTCACAACAAGGACTCTTTCCCTTCCATGTACAACTTAGGGAATTGTTGTATATAAATATAAAACTTTAATTGTAGACTGTCTCAATTCAGAAGGAAAAAAGAGATGTTCAGATGGAAATACTGAGCTCAGATTCCTCAATCTTACGTTGCTGAACCAAATAGGTCACCAGTTTTTACCCTGGGGCATAGACTTTCCTTCCTCATAGACTTTGCTCCTCAAAAAATAGCATTATAAAACTATAATACAGTTCCTCCTTGCCAAGGGATTTGGCACATTATATCACAATTAAAAAATGCAATAAACCCATGAGGCAATAAAAATGCTGTAGAATCTTCTATAAACTAAGCTAACAAGCAATAAAACAAATCAAGTTTAAGTGTAAGAAAGTGGTTTTGCTGCCAATAGAGGAAGAATTTTATTGAAAAGTATATATAGTCATCTGTACGTTAATACTGTTGAAACAGTGAATGTTCTTTAAAGGGCAGTACTGCTGTTTAATTCAGTGTTTGAGATCAGCACATGTATTGGAAGGATTTTTAAACTGCAGGTAACCAATACAGCTGCCCTTAGGCACCAAAATATATCCCCAGATAAGCATAATGATTTGGTTAGAAGCTGAACCGATTCTTTTTCCTAACACACTAGGGAACTGCTATAATACAGAAAGGAGATAAGGCTACATAAACAAGTACCTCAGAAGTCTCATTTTAAAAAGAAAGCAGGCACACATAAAAGGCACACTTCAATGATACTTTAAGCCTGAAAAAAATCCTCCCATTTAGAGCATTAGTATCGACACTAATGCTTCTGCTTCACCTTTCTCTTTGCTGTATGAAACAGGAGGATACATGTTGACTCCCTTTTGCGGTGCTAGCATTACATGGTAGGGGTAAACTGAAGCCAATGTCTGGATTTAGAAATGCTTGTCACCAGCTTAAGCATGGCATTGGGCCGGGCTGAGCTGGCAGAGCCTCTGAACTTGAATCTGCTCCCTGACACGCTTCCAGTTAGCCAACCTCAAGCCAACTGCTGGCAACAGTCCTCCAACCAACAACCTGAGAACAGGCCACTGTGCACAAGGAAATGGAGAGGGACATAACATTTATTTTCTGGTTTTGGTTGATACTGCCCTTTCAGCCTAGATAAAGATTTATGTAACTTCATAGCCCATTGTTTTGGAATAGAGCAGAAAGTTAGTATGCAATTTCCTCCTCAGCTCTTTCTCTTGAACTTCCTTCTATATTAAAGGCTAATGGTTACTTAAAAATACATAAGCAATACCTTAGATTCAAATAAGGTTCACTACTAATAATGATCAAATTTTTTTACAGGAAATATTAAAAAAAATACTGTCATTAATGACACTGAATAAGACCTGAAAACACTTAACATTATATGAAAATAGGGGAAACAAACACTTAAATTGGAAAATATCTATGTTTGATTCAGATTATTAGATTTTATCATCCTAATATCATAGTTATACAATTTATGCTCTTTTTATGCTTTTTGAGCAGAGAGGACTGTGAAATGGCTTTGTTTACCCCAGCTTAATTGGGTAAATGCCCAGTTCTTTAACGAGGGCAGTGAGTACTGTTTCTGCAGTCAGTTCTTTATGTCTAGAATACCCCTGTGCAGCTCACTTTGCCTTCAGAGGCACAAACCTTCATTGTAAGTCAGCAACTGTCTATGCTGGGTTATGAAATGCTGTTACTTTTAGGAGCTGAAAACTTCTGCAAGTAAACTACTAACTTCCACCTAATAACACAGAGAATCGATCTTGCTTTTTCTTTCCCACTTCTGTTGACAATGAAAATATGCTGAGAGTACATGCTTTGCGAGAAATGCCATAAAAACTCTTACTGGGGCAAGGGTTTGGGCAAGGGTCTGCTCTCCTCACTGTCAGTGAGCCCATAATTGGGTGAAAACTAAGCTTTGAGTAAACAACCTCCAAATCAGCAGATAGCTCTGAGATGCTTTGAATTTTATTCCAGATTATGAAGGAGAAGTTCTTCTATGCAGTCACCATTCTGTCAAGCAAAACCAGCCTCACTCCCAGCAGCATGACACTGTGCTGTTATTTGTTTTTGTGACTATGCGTGTGTGTTTGGCAATGTATTCACAGGCATAGCTATGTATAGATTACGTTACCATCAATCATATTCCTAAGAAGATTCATGACCATGTACAGCTATCAGCTTGAGATGAGCTCCTCTAACTACACTAGCAGATGCCAATGTGTAAAGAATTACATGGTCATGATGGTAATCTTGTATTTTCAATCACAGTGCTACTGTGTTGTCTGTGACAGCCTGCTTTCTCAAGTAGGCTTACAAATGTGATGAAGAAAAGAGCAGAGTGTTGAATCTAAGTGGTCTTGATGAAAAGCACTAATTACTTTTTCAATTTTTTAAAATTCTGTGTCTTCAGCAGTTTGGTATATAATCCTAAAATACAAAATTGGGAGGTGTATTGAAAAATGGCCTTGGTTCTGTGTCTTCTGGAACTCAAGGACATTTTTCTGATATGATTAAGGAATAGGTGGGCTAGCAAGTTACCCTCATGTACTGTGGATATTAACTACTGCCAGCCACTGTCATTTCTGTGTATGTGCTCCTACCCATATGTAAATATAAAATGCTCCCAGGTAATAAGACCAGGTAATAACAGAGAACTAAGGATCCTCATGTTTATGATACAGATTGAGGGAAAGAAGCTGGCTCTGAAACTTGTCTCATTCATCTGCTTATGCCCCTTTGATGCTTTTAAAGTGTTATTGGGGGGTTGGGGTTGAGATCTGTGAATGCCTTCAATCTAGTGACTAAGTTTGTGAAAGGCAGAATACAGATGCCTAAAGATTCTCTGAGTTTGAAACTTGACTGATAAATCAGGGCCCTGGATCTGTTTCGAGCAGAGATTAATTGTTTCTGATTTTATTTTTAAGTTTTATGAAATTACACTAACCGCACTCTCAGCAGTTGAAGACTTCTGTCATAATTTAACCCAAGCTAGCACTCAGGTACCATGTGGCTGCTCCCTCCCCAGCCACTCCACCCCCTCAAAATGTGGGATGTGGAGGAGAATCAGAAAAAGGTCAAACCCATGGGTTGAGATGAAAACAGTTTAATAACTGAAATAAAGTAAAATACTCCTACTACTAATAATAAAAATTTTAACAAAATGGAAGATAACAAAAAAAGAGACATAAAACTCAAATTAAAAAAATAGTAATGCACAATACAATTGCTCACTACTTGCCGAGCAGCTACCCTGCTCCCGTTTATATACTGGGCATGATGTTCTGTGGTATGGAATATCCCTTTGGCCAGTTTGAGTTACCTGTATTGGTCGTGCTGCCTCCTAGCCTCTTGTGCGCTTCCTGGCTGGCAGATCACAGGACACTGAAAAGTTCTTTACTTAGGGAAAGCACTACTCAGCAACAAGTAAAACATCAGCGTGTTATTAACAATAACCTCATACCAGCCACTAGGAAGAAAATCAACTCTATCCCAGGTGAAATCAGGACAATCAGAAACGAAATCATAGCAACAGCACCATTTGGCAATTCACTAGGTGTATGCACCGCTGTTTGGTTGGCTTTACTAAGTATACGGAGTTTATTAATAGTTATTATGATACAAGCCTGAAGACTTTTGTCAAAAGAACACTATAAAATTCAGCCAAATATATATAATCTTTTAGCCAGAAATTTAGGAAGTCTCTATAACTTCCTGAACAGGATGATAGGACACCATGTTTCTGGACTGTAAATTGTTTTTATTTCTCAGGTTTGTTCTGCTTGTGGTGTGTGTGTGTGTTTTAATTCAACCTCAACATTTGGAAGATGGTTGCCAAAATTTTAAGTTAATCAGACCTGAAAGGCTCTGAGACAGAAGTTTGAAAAATATTATTTCCATTTAACAGCAAAGATAATAAAACAACTTTTCATATTCATGGACTTGCATTTCAAACCACTTGGCACATTTAAATCATTATGTCTAAATAATTGTAAAGAAAATGCATCAGATTTTCTACCTACCCTGTTCTTGGTTCCATTCTAAGGACATTTCACTTATTTTAAATAGAAATGGCATGTCAACTGGGTTATGAGAAGATAATATCATAGCATTAATATATGGGCTAGAGCAATTTTAATTGCTCTAGTGCGCATGATACACTTATGGGTTTACATTACTGAATGTCAAAACTGGTTTGAAAATATGGTATTCTCAAAGCATTCCTCCCCTCAGTAAAAAGGCCAAAACCTATTTGATTTTGGACTATTTTTCATTTATGCTGCCGTCTCTGCAAAAAGACATTGCTTCTGGCTTGCGGAGAACCACCCCGTCTTGAGCTGTGAGATATATTGAATTTGGGAGAGTATCATGGGAATAAACAGTAATTTAAACTCTCCTCTGTTCAGCACTATTTTAAGTGGATCTTTATCACCATCTAGTATAGCTATACTTACATTCTTGAGAATGACAGACAGAACAAGGAATAGGAGACGTAAAAAAACAAAAGAAAAAAATGTTCAGAAAAATAAAAGCTACAGCAATTACCATGAAGAGAATGAAGAGAAGGGAAAGTATCAAGGGAAATGCATTAGTGAGTCAGATATTGAGGGAAAAATCTTAAGCATGAATAGATGAATTCATTGTACTCTTAAAGGAAGCATAGGTAAAGATAAGGAATTAGATTTAGTAGCAAGAATATTGGGAAGTGGCCTCTGATGGGAAGATGAAGAGATTGAAGAACATTGGGCAAAGGAAGAACAAGTCAGGGAAGCTTGGTCAGCACAAGAAAGGAAGAACAGGATTAGGCATTATGAAACTGCTCACATCAAAGGACCTAAGATCTTAGTCTTAGGAGAACAATAAAGAACTCTGCTGGAATGAGGAGATATATAACTAGGACTTTAAATTGTATTCTTTCCCTGTTCTGATATTTTGAGCAACCTTTCATGCTAAAAAACATTATAGACTTCATTTTTGAATAGAGGCCATTGTGATTTGCTGATCTGTGCTCTTAGAGTAAAGAATTGAATTGTAATATGTGAACAATAAAATCTGTTGCTTTTGCAGATTTTTTTTTTTTTAACCCAGTGGGGTTAATAAAATGCAATATCTTTTTCTCTTCCAAAGTATTATAACCAAGGGATGTGGAAAAAAATTTCTTTTTCCCAGTATCCCAATTTCGTTCAGGAACTATCAAAATTAAGAAATGGGAGCCCAAGACATGGAGACTAAACAACATCTTATTTTTCTAATCAGTCTCTGCAGAGATGGATGATGGTAATATGTGGAAGACTTTAGTACAGGAAAGCAGATCTAGAAATAGAACTTTATTGTACATACTGCATCTTGGTCATATTATCTAAAATACTTGAACACCTTCAACAACATTTTTTATGCCATAATGTTCTTGAAGTTGGTGCATGGGAGTATTTGGTGTCTGATACCACCACGGTCTTTATTAATAATTCTCTTAAGTTCTTCTTAGTGATTTTGTTTTTTGTTTGGGGTTGTTGTTGTTGTTGTTATTGGTTGGTTTGGTTTTGGGTTTTGTTAGTTTTTCTTTGTTTATCTCACTAAGGCTAATAGGAGCTCTGTTAAAGAGTTCTGATACTATTCAACTGCCATTTTTTCCTGAGACAGAAACTCTCTTAAGCTTCAAGTTGGTGAGAGACAAGTCTTTCTGGATTTCACGTACAGGTGTATTTACCTGTGATAAAATCATCTTTAGCATTTATACAGGCTGTATATATAGTATTATCTTCTGTCTTTAACAGATCATGAAAAATAAGTCCTTATCTGAGTTTGTTTTCATTTTTTTCCATGGATTTTGATGCTTCCAAATTTCTATTAATTGCAGGGTCCATTTCTAGATTTCTAAAAAAGTGTAATAATACCGAATACAGGTGTTTTTCTTTTGGCTATATTTCAAGCTTCCCTCCCCTCCCCCTCCCCAGCAGATCATCTCTATTTTCTTTTTTATTTATTAGACTAGTATAGAAATAGAAATTTAATTATTTTTCCACGTAACTGGTGTTCTTCTCTCTCGTTTCTTATTTACTCTAAATCTGCCCGAGCTGTTTTAGTGAATATGGTCCCAAAGGAGTTTCAAAATCTCACTATTTGAATATATAAAATCAGTACTAAAAGTCCTTAGAAGTATCTCATGATCTTTTAAAATAATCTCTCAAGTGTAGGTAGCTGACTAAAATGCAGGTCAGTCATCAGTCGTAGCTTCCTAACCAGACATGCAAAATACAGAACCAGCTATCTGCTTATCTTTTGGTCATGAAGGAGCTTGCGATACCAGTCCTTCTCTAAAGACTTGTTATATATTCCAGTTTCTCTAATTGCTTGTGTTACTGTGTGTAATGCTATGTGTATGCTTTATTTTACTACCATGCTAACTACAGAAGCTGCAAGGGTCACTTACCACACCTACTTTGTGATAGGTGATAAGGTACTAAGACACTTAGTATCTTCATTTTACCAAGGCACATTGGTCTCCTGAACAGTGCTTTAGCTTTTCAGAGAATTCCCTTGACTCCTGTCTGACGTGCTTCCACACTTTTTGTTAATTACAGTGAAAGGTCTTCTGGGCCTTTTGGGGCACTCCTATATAGAACACAGCCAACATGTTTGAAAAGCTTGAAAAGCCCATATAACATAAATGGTTTGGTTAATTGTTCCAATTCCCTTTTTATTATTACAGCCTTGCACACTGAACTATATGCTTCACTTAAACATATTTACCAGATATGTCATTTACTAGGAAAATCCAGGGGAAAAAACCATGAGGTCTCTGTTTATATTCTAAAGCTTTGAGACTTGAAAAATCGGGTAAAATCTCACAAGAAAGAAAAGCAATTGGGACAATATCCTGACAGAACAGAAAACCAAATGGTGACAGAATAAAATGATCATGCCTCCTTCTTATCCCATTGGTTTAGAAAGAAAAGCATGGAACATTAGACTTGAAGTGAACTCTTGACATTTTGGTGTACACTCACACCTTTTCTTTGCTTCAGTACAAGACAGGCAGCATTTTCTCCTTCTTCTCTGGAACCTAAACTACATCTGCATTGCTTTTCAGACTCAGTAATGCACTTGAAGTGAATGTCCCAATGTCATGGTTTCACCCAGCCAGCAGCCAAGCCCCACACAGCTACTTAGTCAGTTCCCCACCAGCAGGACTGGGGAGAGAATAGCAGTGGTAAAAGATAGAAAACTCGTGGGTTGAGATAAAGACAATTTAATAGGGAAAGCAAAAGCCATGCAAGCAAAGCAAAACAAGGAATGAATTCACTGCTTCCCATGGGCAGGCAGGTGTTCAGCTATCTCCAGGAGAGCACAGCCCCATCACACATAATGGTGAGTTGGGAAGACAAATGCCATCACTCCAAATGTCTCCCCCTTCCTCCTTCTTACCCCCACTTTATATACTGAGCATGATGCCACATGGGCTGGAATATCCCTTTGGTCAGTTTGGTTCCATCTGTATCTCCTCTCAGCTTCCCACAGACCACTAACTTCCTTGCCAGTGTGGCAGGACAAAAGAAGAAAAGGCCTTGCCCTGCTCAGCAATAACAAAAACATCTCTATGTTATCAACCCTGTGTTCAAAACAAATCCAAAACATAGCCCCATTCTAGACACTGTGAAGAAAATTAACTCTACTTCAGCCAAAATCAGACACCCAGTCACATCTACTTCTGTTCTTTGACCCTGTGGTGCATTCTTGAAACAGTCTTGAAACAGACAGACAGACTGGATTTCTTACAGATGACGAAAAACTAAAAGATGAGGTTCAGGAGCACATATTACATTCTTTACCTGGTCTTTTAGATCATGGAACCATACCAAGACTAATCTGAAGTAAATTCCCCTCGAAACATGGATAATGTAGACATCAGGCAAAAACTGTTTCATGATGTAAATTCACTCTGGTAGCTTCACAATACTTCTTGAACTAGACAAAGCCTCAGTCTTGAGTATTCACGTGGGAATAAAGAAAATGTGTTGTCCTTGCTCAGAACTAAATGATGAGGCAAACATATTCTTGTTCTTCACTTAATTTTTTTCTGCACACTTTGACTAAGCAAAAATATGTCTTCATCAAGAAGACATAGAGGGTTGAAAATCAAAAATTAGAACACTTAGCAGAAACATGAGAAATAGAAACACTGTTTTGGAATACACCTCTATGATAAACACCAATAATTTCTAACAAATCTCAGATTTCATTTACAGGCAGAGGACATTTAGAGTTGGAATGTCACTTTAAAGTCAAAAAGAACAACTCAAATTTCAGATATTGAATCAGCCTGCTGTATGAGTAGGCCCATGATCATTATTCACGCAAAACTTCTTTATAACCTCCGGTAAATATATCTGATTCTTTTTACTTTATATGATTCTTCTTTGCTTGTTCAGACTTATTTTAAAACTCTGATTTAAGATTTTAATCTTAGTTATTTTGCAGTTTTGCCTCCTAATATGCCTGGATTTGACTGTTACCTACTGCATGATCAAAAAAACAGGGATTCAGATGCTCAAATGTCTTACTATACTTTAAAAAGAAAGTTGAAGCAGGGATCCTTCACTGTTTCTGAAAACAGCAGCCAGCCCAAATCCTGTCCTGATTTTTACAACAGTATCTTCAGTCCCTGAGGAATAATCAGTTCCCTTCAGAAATATGCAAGAACCTTGCAAGGGAATCACATTTTTCTTGTGAGATTAGAATATGTCTTTCAGTATGTGTACAATAATGCTTTCAAAAATTCAGTTTATTTTATCATAAGTTGCACAAATTAGTCCTTGAGAAAGAATAAAATTTATCTTGAAGCTAAATACATTTTACAGGATATTGTCACACACTGCAAATACTACTTGCATGTGGAAGCTTAACTAAAATAATCTAAGAAAATATTATATAAATTCAGAACATTACTGTAGTAATGTAGTATTTCTTTTTCTATGAAAATTAGAAAAACTGCATCAGTCACAGATAATTTGCAATATATCTTTTCTTTCTGGAAGAGACAGAAAGCTAGTCTGTTAAGTCACCAAGAGTGTAGCCTCACTTATTAACTGGAATCATTAACATCTAAAAGAAAAATATTTATTGAAACAAGTATGTTTGAAATCTGTTGTTTCTTCAAATGTAAACTTAAAAAACCAAACGTACACCCATGTTCAGAGTGGGACTGAATGTCTATGCAGGTCTATAGACACACAAGTTGTCTCAGAAAAGGAAATTGTGGAGGTCAAAAGTGTTTTCAGATCAGCCAAAGGACATATTCAGCACATTATTTTAGGACATTAATTTCATAGGACCAAATTAATATAAACTACAGGAACACATTTCAGACCTTTATTTTCCACTTCAAAGTCACCTTCTCTTCCTAAAAACCTTTTCAAAAGTTTTGCCGAAGCCAATATTAAGGAAGCCGAGTATGTGTAGTTTAGAAAAATCTGTACTCATTTTATCAGGTCTGTGTTCCTATATTGCAAATATGCCTGACAGAATCAGACTCTGAGCATCCAAGCAGTTCCAAATAATACTCCTGAATGATGTGAACTACCTCTTTCATGTAAATGTGATGTTCAGCTCCGAGAACATGCTGCCAGCAGATTCTGCATGATGGAAGAAACTGGTTAGATATTCCCAGTTATAAAGGTTCATATGAATTGTCCTCTGTGTGTCAAGGACATTTTCCAGGTTCACAAAACTTGAAGTAAAACCAGCAAATATTATGTGTAGAGCTACTACTTTTGTTTATAAAAGAATTTGACTGGTTTTATTTCCTATTTTGGAAGTTAACCTTCACTTATCAACCAACAGGGAACTCTGCTAAAAAGTCTGGGACTGAGAAACACATTTAGGTAAGACTTTGTTCTACGTTAACCCACCATTGAAGTAACATCCTGATCATACTCTCCTGGTAAGGATGAAACAGCTGAAGTTGAAAGGTGTAAGGTACCCTTTCTGGACCATACCTCATGATAATGTGGTTAAGATCTCCTCACCTTCACACATTGATAAAATAGATCCATACTGTGCCAAGCAGGTCATGTCTTATTAAATGATACCTGAAAGAAATAACATGCACAGAAATTAACTTTCAACACGAGGATGACAGAAGTGCTGTTCTAAGATGTACTGTTTAATTAGATATCATACACTCACCAAAGTATTGTCACTCTCTCAGGTCTGATGTATTAATTGATTCTTAAGGCTGGATTAATTCAAATGGCTATGATATAACATACTGTCTCTGGCCTGTGCTGATACTCCCCCATGAATGAGAAGGCTCTGATGGTTTTCAGGAAGCTGCTGCAATTATTTTTGTAACTTATTGCTTTGATCATTTTATTAGTGTGTGAACATCTCTCCACTGGCTCCTGCTCCTTTATCACATTGAGCATAAAGCTACTCAATTTCACTCTCAGTGATTGTCATATCTATCTTAACTATTTCCTCTCATTCAGCTTGTAAAGGCTGACTTGTTTCTGACTGACTTGAGATTTCAACCACTCTCAAACATTTCGCAGATTTTCAAATATATTTTTTGCTATGTTATACTGATCCCCATATGGAGATGCAGTATATAAATAAGTGCAAACCTTTACCTTCTTCCCTTCTCTCAAATCCCTTCTTAAAAGCATGACATATTTAATAAATTTGACAGCTGCACATCTTCTGCTAATCATGTAAACAATATTTTAAATTATTTCCCTCGTTCTTGACAGTCTGCACTCATAAAATCTTGTGTTCAAACACCATACACTCGTTCAGGCAGGAACTGTCATATTTTGCTGTGTTTGTACAATTTGGGCTGTCTTAAACTCACACAAGCATTAGTAAATTCTGAAGAATTAACAAATGAAACCTTTGCTATTATAGTTAGGCTGTAAGAGGGGATGGTGAAAGGGGATGTAAGACAAGGAAAATTCCTTAGAATTATTTGTCTTTCTAAAAAAGTTATAAATATCCTGTCATTTTTGAGGTCAACTCTATCAGCAGCACTGACATTAAAAAGTCCCAAACATAATATATTAAAGTATAAAAATCTTTTATAGCATCTAAAATTCAAACTCAGTTGAAATAACCGCTCCCAGGAATTTAATGTCAATGTCATTTGAGTCAGGACTCAGCTTCTAAATTAGTAGAAAGATAATAAGGTCTAAAATACTTAGAAAGTAATGAAGCATTTAAAGTAATCAAGCAATCATTCTGTAGAGATGGGGGTTTGCTCACAAAATCAGATCCTGACAGACTACAAGTACTTGAAAAGAAGAGAAGGAGCAGAGATCTTCGTTTAGGAAGCATTGTGAATTACAACAATTTTTAAATTATATTTTTAATTGTATTTTAGATGCATATACATACATGCATGTTAATTTAGATTCTAGAATATTTTGAGGCTTGCAAGTTTAAGTACACATTGTATAGCTAAAAAAGTTAAAATACTCTAAGTTACATCTTTTCAGTCAGCTGAGGAAAGATACCAAACATATTTGGAGGAAAGATACCAAACATATTTGTCTCATCTAGAGTATTTTTCTCCTCCCCTTCTTTCCACCTGGTCCTATATCCTTTCAACTGCATCTTTGCTTGTCTGCATTGCAAAGTACTGGTGTATCTTATTTTATTACAATTGCATGCTAAGGTTAGTCAGATGTGCAATAGTTGCATCTCTATGCTAAAGTAGTAAGGTTAAGTTTCTATTCTTTATTTTTGTCTGTTTTTTTTTTTAAATTTTATTTTTCCCTTGATTGAAAAGTAAAAAAACAATAGAGAAACAATATGAGAATTATTTTTTATGGAATGATTTATTTGTAGAAGAAATTCCTTGTTCTTGCAAAACATTACCACAGTAAGCAATGACTGTTGCTCAAAGATTCCTTTAAATACTAAATTTCTATTCTGTTTCTTTGACAAAGTACAGACATAGCTACAGATTCATTTGATTTGACAAAATGTGGAGTTTTTGATTCAGCAACTGACCAAATTCAGCAGCAAGCTAGAAAGTGAATGACTGAAGCCTCTAAGATCCTTACAGTGCTAGCTGTAAACCCCTTACAGTTAAGTATAACACATTTCAGTTTAAATATATGTTTAATGTCTTCACATTTACTTCCATGTTTAGCTCCTTGTCATTTACTGATGTGCTTCAGCACTCCTGAAATGCTTTTCTGAAGACGGGCCCAAATGAACCCCTGAAGATGGGCTGTGGAGAACCCCTTCAGGAGCAGAGAGTTCAGACTGGTAAGCGCACCTGAAACACAAGCTGAAAATTAGTACCTTATTGCAGCAAACTTCTGTTTTGAGCTATTTTCATGGACACAGAATTAAGCCATTTTCATAAGGGATTTCTGGAAGATTTATTTCAAGGATAGCTGGCTGATAGTATACCATTTTCAACTTATTGACATTCTAATATGAAAAGTAGAAAAAGTTGCTAGGTGACAGAAGCATATTTACTAGAGTTCTGCAAAAACTGGGAACACGCCGCACAAAATTTCTATTTTCTCTTTGACTTGTAACTGGTATTTGCAGAAAGAAAAAAGATGAAAATGCAGAAAGTTTTATTGCATGCTCATTTTTAATGAAGTTTTTTTTCAGGGGAATAATATGGAAAATTGTTTACATTTCTAGCAGGGGAGGCAGGGGTGCCAAAAAGCTGGCTATGTGTGTTACCACCAGTAGCACAGAGTTGGTGAAAGGCAACCTCGTGCAAGGGGCAAGTGATCAGCATAGGTGTTTGCTTAAGAGTCCATTCAATGGAGAGAGAGTAAGATGAATTCTTTGGAGTTATATAAAAAAGAAACTTGTGGTGTCGGAGAATTGAATGGTTTCTCCCGAGATAAACTGTCCTGGAGCTTAAAAGGAGTCTTTTGAAAAACTATCATTATCACGTTGCCTGAGGAAAGCAAGCATTTATACTGACTAGTTCAAATCATAAAGAACACTTCCAAAAATTTTTCTTGAAAAATAATGAGTATGGTTAGCTTTGGGTCAGTCTACTTTTGTTGTTAAAAGAACAAAATGGGATTGGTTCATAAGTTAGATACTAATTTGTAAAATAGGTCAGGATACTGTCTAAAGAAAAGATCAATATTAAGTGATCGCTGCAATTAATTAAGGAAAAAAACCCCATTACTAATCTTATCAAAATCAGAAGAAGGTTGATTTAGCTTTCTATTCAGTCTAAGAGTTTAATGTTTTCCAAAAGGAAAAAGGATAAAATATGAAAAGAAAGGAAAATGTCTGAAGTATTTGTTGTGTAGCACTAGTCCTATGCCTTTACAGAAATTTCTGTGACTTTATTTGCCTGCAAATGTAACAATTAGCAAACTCAAAAGAAGCAGAATAGAAGTAGTTACATATTGTGTTTAAGCAAGCATACAGAGGGCTAGACAGGAGCAATTTACAGAAAAGAACACTGTTTGCCTTTTTTATTGCTTGCAAAATGCTGGGAGAGTTTCAAAGTAATAGCATTTATTTAAAACAAAAAAGAGAGAGAGAGAACAGGAAATGAAATATTGCCTCAGAAAAGGCCCAGTTTCAAACATCTTCACCTTTTCATTCTGATACATAAGCCTTTTGTCTGCTTTAACACTGCGAAAATTGTATTTGTTTATTTGTTTATGACACCTGGGGTGTTTTTTCTGCTTTTGAAAGCTGTATGGGAAGGGTTTTAGCTTTCCTTTTTAAAATTGCTTAGAGTTTTCACACCCAGAGAAGACATAATTTGTCTTGTGTACATTTGATGTTATTTTCCTGGAAATTTCTGAAATGCTTAAATATTTTTTTCCATGGTCCAACGTTCTCTTTTTTACTTCTTTGTCCAAAAGCTCATTTCTCTTTCAAATGCTCACTGTTGTTATGAAGTGGTGTAAACAAGGTTTCTACATTTGGACAGCCTGAAGAGGTAAAAATAGAGGAAAAAATTTCCACTCAAGCCACTTTTTTTTCTAGAAAAAAAATTTAATTCCACATTTTGAAAGTTCCAGTATATTCATTATTGTTCTTTGCAAGCTGTGTGTTTTGGAGGAACTGGAGTTTCAAAAGATTGCAAAATCCATTTCTTCTGTTGACAGCAAATATTGAACTTTCTTACCTGAAAAAGATAAAACTTTCTGATATTTACCTTACTTGTAACACAAGAGTAGCTTATGTTTACTGAAAACAGAGGCTAAATAAAGTAGTGCAATATGTTCCGGCAAGGAAACTGCAGGAGTAATTTGAGTTCCACTCAGGATGATAGAGCATCATTCAAGTAGTGATCAAGTATTTGGCTCAGATTTCTAAAAGTCTTTTGAGCATTTCTCATCTCTAATACCTAGATTGGCTGGATACTCAGATCCAGTGAGTTTCATGCCACCTTGCAGTGTACTTCCCATGCCACCATGCAAGGAGAGATGCAGGGCTGCAGCTCCTCAGGTCTTCCTCTGACACTGTGTAGATTTGGACACCTCCTTAGTCTACCACTCTTGTCCTTACATTGCCTCCTTTCCATTCCCAGTCCTTTACCCCTGGTGTGTACAGGATCCCAAGTGCAGAGGCACTGAAGACTCCTATTTCCCCCAAGGCAAGCACAGCCATGATCCTCACAGCCCGTTTTGCCTTGCGGCAACGAGCAGCTGCAGCAGACAAGGCTCAGAGCCAGAAGTGGCTGCCACACCTCGTGTCCTTTGATCTCGCAGGCTTTCCACCGTCTCCTCTACCAGACGCAGCTTGTTGGTAGGGCTTGCAGTCAGCTGCCAGCTGCACCTGGCCCAGCACGGTGCTGCTGCACATAGGAAAGGGGCCTCACTACCAGGCAGAGCCTCTCCATTGGAGGAGGCTGGATGAGCCTGTTTCATGAACTGCTGCTTTGAACTCCCATCACCTTGCTGCCTCCCACATCTGGAGCCTGAGGTGAAGGAAGATGAAAGCGTGCTGGGGAGTGCAGAGGCTTGTGAGGTACGCTGGGAATGCTCCCAGCCTGTGAGCAGGGCTCCTGACTTGGCCGTTCCCCAACGTGGGCTGTTAAATCTCACTGTTAGAGGAGCTATCTCTGTGTGCACACTACCAGGGGTGCATTTGATGTATGCTGGAGTGTTTGCACATAAACCAGGGGTTGTTCATAGGTGTTTGCATTTATAATTACAAACAGTGGGTCTGATAATATTCGGAGATCATGCCTGCATCAATCTGAGTACTTTTCAGACATACTGATGATGACCAAACACTGTAAGAGTCAAAGGATTTAACATTTACAAACCTTGCTTGATAATTTATCCACTGTGTCCTCCCATTGACTTCCACAAGTTTTAAATCAAGCCTTTAAAACATTGAAAGGGAAAAAAAAAGGAGAAAAATTTCCAACAAATACTGCTTTCCAATTCTGCTGGGCTTTGTAATAAATCTGTTAGAAGAAAGTCAATGTGAAATGCACCCGGCCTTTTACTCTGAAGACGAGCACTATCTCCAGCATAGGCAAGCCTGTTAGCACGAGCATTAACTTCATGGTGTTCTGCAAAACTAAGGCATTTGCTGCACTAGCTTTTCTAAATAAGGATGTTTTTCCTGAATGGAAAATTTCAGGTGCACATTTCACATTAGTAGCAAAGCATAAATTATAAAGTGTGGTTTTTTCTGACCTATAAATTTTATTGCCTTCATTGTTTGTGACATCATAACATTCCCTGAATGTTAGTGTTAGAGGAGGCAGAGAAAACTGCCTTTGCAAATATATAATTGTGTAAATCTTAGTCTCCCTGGTCTTTTTAGAATAACAAACAGTGATACATAATTAATTGTAATTTTGCTGGAAGTGACATTATCACCATACTCATAAATACCCACAAGGCAAGGACTATCCCAGGGGAGATAACTTTTTTCAATGGTGTGATAAAATGTTCTCATCACAGACAGTATTTATTGCCTGTGTCTCTTGAGAGATGATTAAAACAGGAGAAGAGCAAGTAAGCAAACACAAAGCATCCCCACTATGCTCATTTCATTGACTTGCTTCCACTTGTTTAAAACACAGTGTATTAATATGGGATCTCAGAACAATCATTTTTCCTCGTTCTGCTTTCTTACTGGCTTTTATTGTTGTTTTGAAGAAAAATGACTAGAGAAATAACCAAAACCTTAATATCTTTAAAAACTTCTACACTGAGCTACAATCCTTGCTGCAGCAAACTGCAGCACACACACAATCTCATCACTTATCATTTAGTTTCCTCTAGCTAGCTTTCATGCCCCTTTGTGAACACAAAGGCATTTCATTACATTCCCTTTCTTACAAGTTAATCCAGCAGAAATTAAAATAAATTAATTACACTGAAATGATACATGATTTAATTTACTTAAATAAAGAATAAGAGCTGTGGTAAAGTCATGTTTTGGGTTTAAGTTAACAAAATGCCTTTTTTGATTGATAGTCTTTCAGAAAGGCAGGTGACATTTCCTGCAACACTGGCTACAGCTTGTAAACCCCTTTTGGAAGAGCTAAGGGGACTTACAGTTTGAAAAATTTTCGAAGTTACACACTCAGCTAGGATTGTGAATAGGTTCACTTAAGCCAAGTTGCTGAAAAACTCTCGTTGCCAACTTTGTTTTTTGAAGTTCAGTGTAGATTTGATTCATACCACCTAAAAATAAATCTGGTTTCTGCAAAGCAGAAAACTTATCTGTGTTATCATGATATCAGTACTTCTATCTTTATGTTCAGAGAAAACTTAAGATCCTAAAATGAGTTTCAGTTTCTTGCTTCTTTATTGAAAGGCCTTGCTTTTTGCTTTTCTTTTTATATAGACATAATTTTGCATTAATGATGTAGTAATTGTTCAATATCTCTTTTTACAACTTTGTTTAAATCTTCCATGAGTAGCATCAGCTACTTGCTTTAGAAAATATGACACCAGGTTTTATAGAAAGATCAAAATGCCACCGACAGTGAATATCTGACAGTACATTCAAGATTCATTAAGGTTCAGTTGCAGCAGGAATTAAACGGACCCCTAAATCTAATAAATTATAAGCAGTACTCTTAGACTATTACAGTAGTTTAGAAACTAATATTTAGTCATATCATGCCAAAATTTGAAATTTTGCTTTTAATTTACTGAAGTTGGAACTTCTTATTTTGCTGCACTATCTTTATAGTATCTATAAAAGATACTATAGTATCTTTTATACTAAGTTTATGTCTAAGTTTTTAGCTAATTTCTGTCTACAAGGAAATCCATTTTAATATTAGTGAAGTATATGAACTAGAAAATGAAATATTAAAAGACAAGTATTCTTTTCCCATAAATTTCTGTAACAGAGGAAAACACTTTTGAGAATCAAAACCATTCGGGTTTGTTTCATATTAATTCTCCTATTAATTCTCCAAGGTTCAGGTGCATGTCTTAGGTCTAGTTAACCATTTTGGGCTGCAAATATGATCTGTCAGAACCCTTTTTCCTTCACAAGTATCAGCCACTGATGATGAGATGAAAACACGTTTAGATAAAGGAAGGTATCAAAAGCGTACTTCAGAACTGCAAGATACATGTTTTCTTGTTTGACAATTTTGCTTACCTTGAAGGTCTTACATTTAATACATCCTTCAGCATCAGGATGTCAGTGAAGATGCTCTTTGAACAAATCCTGAATGAATCTTCTCAAACAAAGTTGCTTCTTTTCTGTCTTCCATTCTTTCACTTTTCAACCCTCTCTCTCAGATTCACATTCCTAACCACTGCTCTACTCTAAACTGAATGCTAGATACTGTTGGTTTTGAGTTACAGGACATCAACACAACGCATTAAAAATTTTGCTCTTTCTTGTACTGTTACAAAATTGCTGCACAAACAGAATGTTTAGAGCTTTAATATCTCCCCTTCTGTAAATACTATTTTTCATTTAATTTTTAAGTATTTTTAAGGTTTTGGAGTGGGGTTTCTACCTGGTTAAACTGGTCTTGAGCTAACTTTATGAAGAAGAAGTCTCAAAATTTTTTTAGTACCTTGCAATTTCACTATATTTGCTATATAAGTGTACTAAAAATACAATACGTGTGTCAAGGGTTATAAATCCTGGAGAACAGAAGTTTATAATGGAAATGGTTCTAAGTCTGCCCACTGACCTGCTGCTGGAATGATTTTCTACACAGTGTAAAGGCCACTCGAAAATTTTCTATTTTCCCTCTGTAAAGACAAACATGTATTTCAGAAGGTGGAACTTTTGAATAAAAACAAAATTGTTCTTATGGTATCCTATCATGAAACTAAATTCAGTTTATTCACCTATTAATTTTCTCCTAAGAGTCATGTTGCCCTTCTGAACATTACAATTTTCCTGTTGAAACTGACAGCAAGCAAAGCCAAGCCTTACATAACGGGACATAAATAATCAAGAGTATCAATGTGCTTCCTAAGATTTAAAAATACTGTGTGATCTCAAAGACACATCAGTGTTTCTTTTACAACTAGTCTGATAAAACCATTTGCAGAATTTTTCTTTTCTTTTTTAATTTGATTGAGCGTAGAGACAAGCAGCTCTATATCAGAATTCATTATGGTCTTTTGCTCTTTTTCTTAGGGAAAGAATAATGCGTAGAGAGTTGGGAAATCTATTATAGTAAAAGTAATGACACTTCACTAATGATAAATTTAATTAATTTCAAGAACATTCATCAAATTCTTGTTGGTTTAGGTTTTTTAAGTTTTCTTCAGTATGTAAAATATTTATTAAGGGTGTAGACCTGTGTATTTCTCCTAATCTAAGAATCTGTTTAATGCCTAAACTTCATAGCTGGTTCCTGACTACGGGTTTTATCAATTTTAATCTTCTGGAGAATTTATGTGCTACATAAATGAGCATTAAAGATAATAAATCAAAATAGAATACCTTGGAATGTATTTTCCCCAACCACTTATTAAAATCTGCTTTATGGAATATATAGGAAATACAATTTCTGTAGAAGCAGATTGAAATTGTAATTCTAGTCTTTCCTGTTCATCCATAGATTAATCTTCACAGTTTACATATGATGGCTACAAACATTTTAGATTTCATAGAGCAGATGCACATTAAACCAACCCCTTTGAACAGTGTGAGAGACTAGGAGAGATTTTCATCATCAGTCATACAACTACAAGTATAATAATCTTACATGTTTATAACTTGCTTATAAATACTAAGTAGCACAAACTATTAGGGTATTAATTTACTGTTTGATGAAAAAAGGGTTTTAATTTAGATGACAAAAAGGTTTCTGTACACATCTCTTGTCACCCAATATATTTAGAAGTCTGCAAATCAGACTTGTAAAATTCATTCATGCTGAATGAATATACTGTAATCCACTACAAAATGTGGAAGCAGTGATGAAAATATGTGACATTTTCAAAAGAGCTCACCATTGGTCTAGTGTTACAGGTGAAATCAATATATACTAATGATACTAATAATATTTTTTACACTTATTTGATAGAAGCATAGATACATAGACTGCTGCTCCTACAGACTTCCCTTGATTTCTTGGGTTACTTATAGGTGTGAAGGTCATTTTGGTATGCTACATACATACATCCTATTATACAAGGATGACGTAAATAATAGCATGTGACAGAGATGCACCATGATAATCATCTAAAAGTTTAGTAATTATATAGCCTGGGATTTTTTGCTATTTCTGTGATCTAAAATTTGACGTGTTTTCCAATTGACAGGTTCTCTTAATTTCATAAGAACTTGATTTCAGAATTAGATCTGCACGTTCTGTACTTCTATTTCTTATTGAATTTGTTGAAAACTAAAATATTCTAAAGCATTACTGTACTAAGTGTTTTTGAACGGAATGTTTTGAATAATCAATATACATTAAACACGGAAAAAGAAAAAGTTACCTGTTTGTTCAACCGCAAGCACCTATTCATATGGGTTTCCTTCCAGTTGTCTTTCTTACACAAAAAAAAAAAGCATAACATTTGTGACATAAATTTTTCATATTTGCAACTTCCATGACGCCATACTGGCAGCAAAAACCACTAGAAATTCTAAAATATCTAATCAAGTAAGGAGAGAAAGCAACACTTCGGGATTCATAATGCACACCATTTCTTTTATAAATTCCATCCAAGAAATAAGAGATTGGATTTTTGTTTTCTTGTTTGCTTAAAATTGCTAAGGTGAAGAGTATGGTCCAAAATTCTCAAATTTGTAGTCATGAAGACAAAATGTTATAGTAGTTTAACATGACAGGTAGACAAATGGAACAGAGACTTTCATTAAATCTTCTTTAATTCATTGTCAAAGGAGTACATTAGAAGCCATTATTCTTACTCTCAAATTTTCCATACATAAATGTCTGAGGACCAAACTCCAGTAACAGAAACAGGGACAGAGTATTTCATTTTAAGCATAACTTCTTATGCCACTCGACAAGTACGGCTAGAAGAGCAAAGAATGTAAGAAATTTACATTTAAATATCGAACTTCATGTCGTGCTTATATTTGATCCAGGTATTAGAAAAAATATGGACTGCAATTATATAGCCTGTTGACATGCATGTACTATGTACAGTATATACTTCATTTAAATGATGATTCACAAGAACACAAAAGCTAATATATTGTTTTCTCAAACTTTAACAAATGCTAGAATCAAAGGCAATATCATCAAACTGTGACACAAGAAATTTACTTTTTCTAATTGAATGCTGTTTGAATTTCAACATTCTGAAACTAGCTACATGTGCAAAGCAAACCAGGGAAAGCTGTGTTATGGATAGGTAAAACCTTGCAAAAAAAGCTGTTAGCATGTTTGACTACTATGTTAAAGTGTTTGAGCACATTAAAATGCTGGTAAGGTTTTCCACCATTTCTGTCCACCATTCATCATTATTTATTGCATTGTATTTAAATGAAAACTAGCCAGTCCCTTAAAAAACAAAAACAATTTAAAAACCCCAAATCAAACAAAAAAAACAATAAAAACCAACCCAAACCAAAAAAAAAATCAGCACAACAAACCACAAAACCAGAAAACACTGATAGATAGTTGTAGTTCTGGGGAACTGAAATCACAGTTCAATTTATAGTGGCAAGACAGGTGGCAGCATTGAAAAAATATTATAGCAAATCTTTTGGCCTTTCAGTCTGGAGACTGAAAAAGGAACATTGGTTTAAAGAATCTGCTCAAGTGAAGCACATAAATTAAGGAAAAATTTAAACAAAAAGAGTT
Organism: Ptilonorhynchus violaceus; assembly: GCA_013397565.1. Lineage (NCBI taxonomy): Eukaryota > Metazoa > Chordata > Aves > Passeriformes > Ptilonorhynchidae > Ptilonorhynchus > Ptilonorhynchus violaceus. Next base: position 105,269 of record VZRJ01000018.1, read on the forward strand.
TTTACTAACAAGTAACACTTTACAACCTCTTTTACTTAAATTGATGTACATATTTGTTGATTAGAGATAGAAAATTGTGACTAGATTTTGGCTATGTGGTTTTCTGTCAATGCTGTTGAAAAAAATTTTATTTTACATTCATTTCATATTCATTTTCAAAACAGAAATACTGTCTACTTATCAGTAGTGCTGGGCATTCTAATTGCATAAATAGCATTCAAAATAGCTGGAGACTGACCCTTCCTATCAAGAGAACATGCACATACACCACTTGCAAATGCTGAAGTTAAATATTTAATTGGGATTGTAGATTAGGTATTATCACTCCGATATGAATTACTACTATATTAAGAGCTCATAAAGGTTTGGATATTTATGAAAATGTCAACAGTCTTAGCATGCTCATAGTAGTACAAGTTTAGCTAAAATACCCTATTTTATTTTGTTGTCAATATTCCAGTCATCTAGAAAGAGCAAGCAACACTGTTACTGACGTGATGATCATGGATGAAGTATTGAGGTAACAGATACAAGTAAATTACTTTTTTTATGAAAAGAGTTTACTGATATCCACAAATAATGTATACAGTCAAACAAGATAAGCTAAGAAGCCCACAAAATTTATCAGCACAAGTGAACTTCTCACAGAATGATTTATATGCCTGTAAACAGCAACACATATAATTTTGGTGTTTTTTCATAGAACATATAATTTTGGTTCTTTTCTTTTTATTCAGCTGTTGTGAGTAAAACTTGGCCATTCTGTGATTCCGCAAGGGAAAATGGTCATTTTCGCATTGTGTGGGAAGCTGTGGCAAGCTAACTTGAGATGGTTTAGGCTGATATTTTGTTGAGTGATTATTTGAACCTAAGAAAATGTGGAAACTAGAAAAACGAAAAAGGAATCCAAAGAGAAGAAATAGTTTCTGCATATCTTCAAAGATCAAAATAAGCAACTGTTGCAGAGAGATTTTACAAGTTTGATTTATTCTGAGAGCAGATAGGAATTTTATGGAGTCCAAAATACTTATGACAAAGTCTGAGATTAATATAAGATGGTATTAATATTCTCTTAAGTTTTCCATTGTTTTTTGAAATAATTCTGAACACATAAGAACAATATATTCACCCCAAGAAACACAAAGAAAGTATTTTTTGACAGGAAGAAAGAACATTGCAAGCTGTTTGCCATGACCCAATAATATGAACTAAGAGAGATATGTGTCAGTTTATTGAATGCAATGTACCTATGCCAAAGTTCTACAGTGTTTAATAGTTTCAAAAAAGAGAATACATAGTGGTTTCTGCTGCTACTTCAATTCCTGTCTCTTCTAACTACCTCCCATGATGTCCTTACTAGGAGTTGCAGGGCGGTTCTCTTAGAAGAACCATTATTTCTGATTACCTTTCTTGCCAGAGGGGTAGGAAGGAAGAAAGAAAGTGAGAGAAAAAAAATTTGAAACAGACAGAATACAGAAACAGTGTTGTTTAGCAACTGCTTGCTCTATGTCTCAATTGTTGAGAATTATTTATTTCTATTAGTCTATTTATTAATATTATTCTTCTGATAATATCTTTGTGACTTTAGATTCACTCATCACTTCTGATGGACAGAAATCCTTACAGGCTATGAAACTCTAAGATGTGGGAGTACTTCCAAAATTCCATGTCCATGTTCATACCTTGACTGCACATGCTGTCCATACTCCTTTTCTCTTTTGTTGTCTTCTGAACAAACAGGTGTGTGCACACACACACACATTGCCATCTACACCTTCATTCTTTGTTTCTTTTAATGTGTAAATTTTGAGCACATAAGTGTTTTTCTGGATCTTCCTCCTCTGGACACACAGACAGTTATGACTGTACCCTAATTTATCAAAGATTCTCAATTGTTAAGAATTAATCAAATGTCAGCATAATTTCTAAGACCATAGATTTTTACATTATGCAGTAGTCTTAATGAGAAAAAAACAACAAAACACAACATTCTGTATTTGTATATTATAATTATTTTCTTGATGTAGAATTTGATATCCACATTGCATCTCACATGTCTATATATTCAGCTGACATGTCAGCATGTGTTAGTATAATATGTGTCTGCTACAAAATGGCATGCGAGGTACAAAATGAAAAAAAGACATTACCAACTAAATCCCTTCTATAACACAAAGTGAGCAGCAAAGCATGAAAGTGCAGAACAAGGAATCTTAATAATTAATAATAAGCTTAGTAATTCAAAGTTTAGTATTTAAAAGCAGAAATTAAAAAACCATTATTTTTGAATTGTCCTGTTTATTTTATACTTTTCCACATGCTTTCATTGTTAAGTAAAAATCACTGAATAACTTTACAAAATCACATCTTGAACTTTTTTCCAAACTTTCATCTTTCCTATAGCACCCAAAAGTAGCAGGTACTAAGTATTTTAAAATCCATTTAACACAATAATTGATCTTTCATTTTCAGAAAAAAAAAAAAGGAGCAAATGGAAATCCTGCTTCTCAGTTATTCCTGACAGAGATGCAATACAAACAGGGAAATTTACCCAGTGAGGCACTTGCAATGAACTTGAAGGGCAAGACAGTCGTTAACTCATATTAGCCTGAATGTCAGGGTAGCAAAGACCATGGAAATGAGAAAACATTTGTGAATTTGGGAAAAAAAAAATAAAAATAAAAATAAAAATAAAAATCCATTCACATCTTCAGTGGAACTTCTCAGCTGCATGACCGTAGTAATGCTACATAAGTCTGTTCTCCACGTGGTAAATGAAAATAACTTCTCAGGCTGAAGCTCCAAGACAATTTTTTTTGTTGTTTTTTATTACTGTGTGGCCCTGGAAAGCCATTACGGTCTGAACCACAAAAGAGGATTAGATTGTCTGTTCGCTCACTCTGAATTAAACATCCAAGTTAGGTGCCTAGAATTGCATTGTGCTAGTTTGACAGACTCCACACAGACAGACAGACTTTTTAGATGGACATTATTCATCCAGTGAGAAAATGCAAAAAATGGCAAAATTTCTTATCCTCCACTTCAAGATTACAAACATGTTTTCACAGATTATCAAGAATTGCAGGTCATGATCTTATCATATATGTCTCCACATACTTTAAGAAAATTTCATCATATAGTTCTCACTTTTTTCCCTGCAAAATTTTTTTAAGAAAAAAATACATTTAAAGAAAAGCATCTTGATCTTTTCTTTTAGGGTGGCAGTGTTCTTAAAATTATGCAACAGGTCATTTAGTGCAGGCCCCTGCTTGAGATGTGAAGATTTATGTTTAGTTCTTTCTTCTGCTTCAGAACACCTCAGTCTATTGTCTTTTACTTGTACACTGCCATAATTGCTTGTAGGTATTTTGAGTTCTACTGGCCTCCCAACCCTTCCTTTTGAAGTTGTTCCACAATTCAAAACCCAACCAACCAACCAACCTACCAAGGAGACAAGCAAGAGCTTCCTCCAAGAAGGAAAGGAAGAAGTAGAATGACATTAAAGTGCAGTGATTAGGGTTCTCATCTACATGGAAGGGGTGAAGATCTACTCGTGCTTTTACATTACACAAACCACTAGACTGAAAGCTCCCCCTTCTCCATTATTTCCAAGGCCAGCCTTGGCTTTGGATTCCAGCTGTCTGCTTTTCCTTGATGTTCAGTCAAGGATTTCTGTAGCCTGCTCAGTAGCAGGTTTAATATATAAAACTCAGGCACACATGAAGTTCTTACTCATGAGCTAAGTGCCTAGTGCTGTTGTAAAGCCTGAAGATTAATTATATAGGTCTCAATCCTGCTTAAATACTGCCAAAGGATCTAGCTCATTTTTCAGGAGCTAGATCTTCTTCTACTGCATGACTGAGTCTTCCACTCCTCTTCACTACAGTTCTGTGCTTGGAAGTAATGATAAAGATGATTACATTAAAATCTACATTCAGCAGAAGACTTCTTAGAACACAGCTATTTTGTTCAAAACTCCTCTATGAGGTCTGTGTTTTTACCTCCTCTACATGTGTCAGATGCTGTAGGAGACATCACATTTGAACAGCACCTGGGCTTCTTTGACTGAAAAATGTCTTTTTGACCCATAAAGAATGTAGAAGGATTTGTACCTAAATCATTGAATTTTATATACTGGAGAAAGCAGCTGGAGAGGGGGCAGGGAAGAGGCCTTAAAAATCCTGTGGTCCTTCTATTAATTCTTGGTTTTGTCTTAAGTAAAAAAGTTAAAGTCAATGTCCTTACCTGCAGAACTACTTTTTGGTTTAGCATTTAATAACATAATTTAAAATGTGCATATGCTGAACATTATTTGATAGCAAAAATGACATTCCCAGACAGTGCAGTGAAGTATAAAGGATAAGGCTCAGTAAGGGTTTGTGTCTGCTCTGTGAGGAGCAGATAAAATATCCTCTTCTTGCAAGTGTTCTCATCCTTTCCTCCCTCCAAGCCCTTCAGCTATAAAGCTGCAGTCTGATTTAATAGCTTTTCTTGCAACTTAAAATAAGTGGTTTAAGTATTTAATATGTTGTAGAACTGCTATTTTGTTTCTGTCATTCAGTCAAGTTCTTCACATCCTGACAAGAAGACCAAACAGGCAATCGCTTGCCAACTTTTCCTTTCATATGAAGAAAAACAATATAACTATATTCTTTACAGCACAAAAAAACCCCAAAAAACAAAAAAACCAAGCCCAAAACCAAAAACATAAAAATAACTAAAAAAAGTCCCCACCCTCAAATCCATCACTGTAGAGAAATATAATATCCTAATTGCTGACAAAGAAAGACTGAATTTATTAACTCCTCTGGTGTAAAATAACTAAGCAAAAATGCTGGAAAGAACTACGAAAGAATTTTTTTCCCCAGGAACATCTTTCCATTGTCCTTTATTAACACCGTTTTCATGCACAGCATTCTACTTGACACGCAGAGTAAAATGTTCACGCTTTCTGCCAGAGAGGCAGGAAAATACTTCCCATTAGAATAAATACAAATAGCTGAAACTATTGCCAGGGCCCGAATATTCTGCAGAGTATTTCCTTGGTCCTCAAAAATACTGTCCATACAGAAAATGTGTGGATCATATCTCACTCCTTTTCTCACCTGAACTGTTAGTCACGTGTGCAAAGCTGATTTGCAATATTTCTTTTTAATTGTATTAGATATTAGATTTATAAATAAATTTCACAAGTTAGAGACTGCATATGAAACATTCATATCATAGAGCATAAATAACTGCAGTGCTTGAAGCTAGCTCTTTTTTTTTAAATCAATATTTATTTGAACCTTTCTATATTAGCCTTTCTTAACTTCTATTTTGGAAAAAACATTTTGGAAACAAGAGGGGTCAGAGAATGGCTATTAAGAAACAGAGACTAAAGAACAACTTTTATTTGTGTGCTTAATTCACAGTTCAGTGACACTCTAGAACCTAACTGCCTCAGGTTAGTTGGTATAACAGCTAAATATATAGTGCATGTACATAACAATGTGATATACGTTAAAAAAAAAAAATCTAAACCAAAGAAAATAAAAAACACTTAAAAGGAGAAACAAATGAAATACAGAAGTATTTACATGTGTATATATGGCTAATTAGCTGCCCCAAAAACATTCGAATTTGTGACTGATGATGACAAGAAATGTATACCTTAATATTTTAAATACTTTAGAACATTAGAAAAAGTTTTAACAATAAATGTAGAAATTGCAAACATTGAAAAGAGAAAAAGATAGAGAAGAATGCATCTTTTTCAAAGAATGAATTTTAGAATGAAATTGGAATTTGAAATTTTGTACTTCACTACATTTAACCTCCTAATGTCATCTATGGTAGTTCTTACGACACCAGTACACACTGAAAAATCATGTATACTCATATAAAGTTTAAACATGTATGTCAGAGGACCAGATTCAACCAGCAGTGAGGGAGAGCATAGTGAATTCACTCAGGAATATAAATCCAGATAACTGCATTTTCTTTGTAGTACTGCTCTTTAATTTGTCTATTTAAATTGTTGCAGGAATTGTCTGGGCATAGAATTCTTATGACATGATGGTGGAACTCAAGTCTTCTGTAGCCAATATACTTTAGTCACAGAATATTTTGCCTTTTGGTCCTTGCATCAAATAAAAACCTAATGTCTGAAATCATACAGACATTCAGTATATCAGAATTCAGTATATCAGAATTTTAATATTTCTCTTTTGTGAGAGCAAAAATCTAAAGTTCAATTTGTGAAGGAACTTGATGCTATGAGTTTTAAGGGAAGAAAAGCAGAAAGGAAATTAAAAGAATTGTACTATATTTCTTAAAATGTACACTTTTAATTAAGTCTTAATTTGTTTTTTTTTAATTTTGATCTAATATTACATGGATTTAATTATTGTTTTATTTAGCTGATTCATGCACATTTCTTCAGAGCGGCTGTGTGAGATTATCATAATAATTCTAGATACAGATAAATTTGTATAGTCAAGATTTATCTGCCCTTAAGCAAAACAGAACAGGGTGTGGGATAGAATCCCTTGATGTATAACATTAATGATAATGATAAAGAGTTACTTTACTCTGGGATCAAAAGGCTCTGGGTTCTAACAGAATCTCCCTATAGATTATTAAAAAATAGTCCTCTAGTCAATTTTACTCCATTCCTTCTCCAGTAATCCGAACAAAGTGGGATGTCTCAAGGATATGACTTCTAAGCACTCAAAAAGTAGAAATGCTAATAGAAGGTGCTCACTGAAGTACCATGAGATTGTTCTTTATCAATAGCATAAGGAAATGTCTGCTTTTATTTAAACTGAAACATCTTCAATTTTTGAAATAGAATAGAATAGTAGAAACTGTGGACCAGCAAAATAAAATAATGCCCTGAGGATCTGAAGTCTACCTACCTTTCATTTTGGATTCTTTGTTTGGGTTTTTTTGGTCTTTGTTGTTATGTGTGAGTAAGCAAGTAATTTCATCTTCTTTTACACCTTTTCCTTCAACCCTGAATTTATATCTTTTCTTACTACGTTCTTGTTGATACTTCACTTTTTCAACCAGGAGGTCCTTCAACTTGTAAAAGGGGCTTAAATATTCTACAGCAATAATATTTAGTTACAGTTTATCTCATGTATATATAACCAAGACTACTGATAGGCTACTCATGAAGAAGATACTGCTTGTATTTTAATTTTTTGATTTAGTTCATCCAATGCTTCTTTTTTTCTGTGAGATGAAGCTGAAAAAATGATTTGAAAGAAATTGCATTTAAATGAGATTGTCAGTTGGTTGTCATAGGTAAATCAGTCCTTGTATTAATAAATTCATAGAAAAGAAGAGACTACTGTTATCATTCATCTTGAACCCATAGATTACAAATGTCAGGAGACTTTCCTGAAACAAATCCAGACAGAAATAAAACAACTTCTGGAAAAAACCACTTTGCCTTGAGATAAAGATTTGAAGAAGCACTGGAAGTCCTTTCTAATATTTTTCTTCTTTTTCAAAGAAAAAGAAGAAAAGAAAAAAACGAAGAGAAGAAGAAAGCCTTGTTTGGAAACAAACTTTTTGATCCTGTCAACCTGATTAAAATTTGTTACACAGGCAAAGACCTGTTTTTGTTCTCTATGCCAGTATTCCCAATCTGAGACAAAATTACCCAACCCCCACTTATTCCTCTGAGAAGCCTGCATTGTTCACTAAAGGCATATTTAATTGAGCATAATTTGCAATCCTTTGATCACTTTCATGGTTCTTCTTTGAATTAGAAAATTATTTCGATACCCTTCTTGGCTGCAGAAATCTGAACACCGAGATCCAGCAATAAAAAGCAGTGTGAAATGCATACCATCTGCTATATGATATTATCATTTGAATTCATCCAGCAATTAATTTATCAGCATATTATGCACAAGGCTTCACATCTGCCTTTAAAAATATGAGTGCTTGTCTTCTTGTATCCAAAAATATTCTTATAGTTCTTTCTTGGAAGTTATCTGCTTCCTTATTTTCTACTTTCTCTTTTTGTCCTCTGTAGATGCGTTCAATAATGATTTTGTGTTTTTATTTTGGTTTTTTTTGTCTTCAGAGCACTTTTTTGATGGAAATATTGAATAGTACACAGTGAAGATCTGATCTCAGAGACATACTAGAAGCACCAAATTTTATTTGACGAAAATTCCTCATTTATGTCTGTCCTGGTTTCAGCTGGGTTTCAGAGTTAGTTTTCTTCTTACTAGCTGGTGCAGGTCTGTGTTTCAGATTCAGTAGAAGAATAATGTTGATAACACACAGGTGTTTTAGGTGTTGCTAAGCAGTGCTTACCCCAACTCAAGGACTTTTCAGTGTCCCGGGCTCTTTCAGCGAGGAAATGCACAAGAAGCTGTGAGGAACCATGGCCAGGACAGCTGACCTGAACTGGCCAAAGGGATATTGGATGCCACATTCCATGTCATAGAACAGCATGCCCAGTACATAAGGGGAGGGCAGTTGGCCAGGAGCCACTGGTGGCTGTTCAAGGATGAGCTGGACATTGATCAGCAACTGGTGAGCAACTGTATTGTGCATCACTTGTTTCTCTTGGATTTTATTCCCCTCTCTCTCTCATTTTCATTACTATTATGATTAATAATAGCAATAAATTGTTATATTATATATTGTTTAAATTATTAAACAATTCTTATCACAAAATTTACTTTTTTCTTTTTTTTTTCTGATTCTAGTCTCCACTGGGGAGGGGAGTGAGTGAGCAGCTGCATGGTACTTAGTTGCCAGCTGGGGTTAAACCATGACAAATATTCTGAGATCTAACTTATAATTTTAAATATCTTTAATATACACTTAATTAAAATATCATGTGATACAAAGCTGCATGAAAATCCAAGTGCATTAAAACACTATTATCTTTATCAACAAAACCTCTAATTTCAAGTTGATTTTAGCAAAGTTCCATTTTCCTCAAACTAATGCCAATTGGCTTTGATTCTGTGGCCTTAAGCCTCTTCTCACCAATTTGTTACATCGCTTAGAATGAGTATCACATGAGCAGACGTATAATCTATGATAATGCTCCCTTCCCAGAATGCCTCTGGAAACCAGAGCTTTCTCATTACTACAACATGCCTAGGATCTAAAAAGTGAGAATTTTCTATGTTTTACCCTCTCCCACATCTGCATTTATAAAACAAATGTAAAAAGAATAAACTCAAACACTTCTTACAGTAAGCCTAAGAAAGATATTCTAAACTGCGTACTTTACTCAATGGGGAGAAGATGAAGGAATGAAGAGTATGTGACAGATCCCTGTAATTTTGCTTAATCAGCAGTGCAATGGATACAGCTGAGAATCTACAGAGACTGCTACTGTGAGAATCACATGTTTTTAGTACTATCGAACATTAACTTTACCCCTGTTCTATAGTCTTCCAAGATTAACAGAAAATCAGCACTCCTGATCTACAAAATTCCTTGCTTAGCTAAGATAGTTATCTGCTTGAATTTGCTAGTTAAAATGTCCAGATCTTCCATGGTTTCTGGATTTAGTCTCTTTACAAATTTAAGTTTTAAACCACTTAAGCAACATTTATTTCCCCTTCAGTTGACTTATTTTTAAGGATCCGAAATATCATTTTAGGCAGAACGACTTTGCAATTTTTGCAAACATGCTAAAATATTCCTTAAATGTCCTTCCTGCATTTTTTCAGATTAAAGTCCTCTGCCCACCTAATGCAACTGCAAACCTGCCCGTTAAAAAAATATTCATTTCTGATTGAAACATTTTTGAAACTACATCCTTGCTGAGTTTTTTGGAGTTCATTTACCCATTCTTGAAGTTAGTATAATAGAAACAATGAACACAGGGATGCAATGATGCTACATAATTTGTACCTTGATGAAGTACTTCCCTTCAATGTACAACTGTGCACAGCAAAAATATAAACTGTAATACCAAATTTTAACTATAATTACTACTACTGAATTTTGTGTATGAAACCACAGACTTTTAAAAGCATATGTTTGTTTCACCAAGAACTGTGGCAAGCAAACTGCAACACAACACAAAGCAAAAGTGCCACTCACAGAAGGGAGGTCATACAAAGACAAGATTCTGGTGTTGCTGGATGCCCTAAGATATACTTCACCGTCCTTGAAAGAAAAGTTAAGGAATTGCTTTTAACAGAAATATATCCTCATTTTGAGGAAAAATCAAGAAAGTGACAACTGGAGACGTGCCTGCTCAAACTGAGATTATCTTTTTATTCAGTCATTTGATTTCAAAACTGTGCCTATTTCCTTCTCCTCTTCATCCAAGTTCTAGACTGATTACGGTAAAGACAGATTTTTTTCTCAAAAACCAAAACACCAGGCAGTTATTTCAATTTGTAACTAAACGCTTTATTTTTTCTGTGGAGAGAAGGGTAACACTACGAAAGTTTTCTTCCTTCCTCTGGTTGTGTTGCCAGACTAGTGTTTACTATAATCCACAATTTCCATCATGCAGCAATTTGGATGGCAAGTCACTGCCCGCTCCATGCCTTTTAGGTTAATGTGGAGTGTGACTGCCAGTGAGTGCAACATAGCAGTGGTAAAGAGAGAGAGGAGGTAACATTTTCACAGCATGACATATAAAGTTAAGCTCTCTCCTGGTGGGAAGAACCACTACTCTTGTTCAGAGTATTCTTGTTAAGAATATAACTATGTTATCTAATTGTTCACTGATTTTATACTATACCATTAAGATCTTTGAATATATAGAGAGAGGTATTACTGAGGAACTACTGTTTGGGCTGAGGAACTAAGCCCAGCAGCAGTGGAAGTGCTAGTTTTCACTTCAATAGCCAAGGAACTCAAGGGGCCAGCATGCCATTGTGTCTTTTGAGACTTATGATAGTTTTATGACATGGCACTTTATAAAAATCCTTTCATCATTTTTTCCTGTTTGGTTATATCATAACAAAAGATGCTCACACTATAATTATGTAAAGCATATGCACTCCCTTTGGAGTTATTTGTTTCAGTGTACCAACCCAATGTGTGCACAAATCACCATAACGACTGATTGTTAATCCTGCACCTGCTGTGGTTAAAAACAAGGGGAGAAAAGGGCAATACTCTGGCCCTAAAATCAATAATATGTCATGGTATTAGGACTTTATTTACTTATATATTGCTGCTTCACCAGGAACCAAGTTAATGCCAAACTATCTGTCTACTCTACAATTTAAGCAGCCAGAATATGGATAGAGTGGCTATAAATAGAGCATTAACTAAAACACAGGCATGGAATTTCTTCTCTGACTGTGCACAAAGATAAACAAATTTATGTAGCCCCATCTTGAACCTGATATTTGTATGTTTCTTACAGTTGTAGCAGGAAAATAATTACAGTACTTGCCTCTATGTTTACTCTCGGTGAGGAGAAGCTACTGCCTCCTGTCTCACACATGGTTTTGTTGCTTCATTAATTAAAGCACAGGTCAAACAAGAGCTGGTCTAACTTTCAGCTAATGAATAGAAAACACACAAAAAATAACTGGTCAGTCTGTGAGCTGTCAATTATTTGAACCAGGAAATGGAAATAGGAAAACGTTTTCAGATTTCAAGAAATAGAACTCACTATCATGTATTAGCCCAAGTGTGAATCTGGGATTTGTGAAGCAGGAATTTTTATATTCAAATGAACATGTTAATATGAGCAAGATTGATTAAAAGTTAATAACATTTTGAAGAAAATAGAATGGAAATAAAGGTTGATTTTAGAGTCTATCCATAGAGCCCTTGTGCATTGCATATCTATCCAGATTTTCTTTAAGCATGTTAGCTTAGGTTCCAAAACCATCATTTGTATGTCATCCCAAAACTTTGAAAGACTGATTTAGTTCTCTTTACAGCTTTTCTGGAAGACAAAGCAGATTGTGCTGAGTTCCATACAGCTAGGTTTCTTCTGCTGCTAAAGATTACAGTTGTAGTGGTATGTTATTCCAACATTGCAAATTGCAATGTAGTAATTTTATTAATCACTGAAAAAGTGGCCAAATTTATCCCTTTCTATTGAAAAGATAGAGAGCTTCCATAAATGCAAGCAAAATATTACTTTCTACTGCTTCTACTATTGCAAAGGCAACACCTGCACAAAGTAAGTCAGAATCTTTCATGGTTTATTTATCACTGAGAACTAAGTTCTGTTGTCAAAATTCATGCAGCTGGTTCTTATTTCAGAAGACTAGTGGTTTGCCCCAATATTTAGCTTCCAGATTTTATCTGTAGTGGCTCATAGTTGCAGAAAAAATAAATTTATATAAATATATATATATATATTTTACTTGTCAGTTGACAAATTTCATCTAATTTTAAACATATTACATTGCTCTGTTGCGAGTATCTCAACTTTCAATAAAACTACTTGAATAATACTAGTATAAAAATGGCTTTTATTTATTTATATTTGTTCATGAATAGTCAAATACTTGTACAGTAAATTGCTTCCTCGTTCAGCATTATTCAGCATAGCCACTTATAAGGTATTTTTGCTGGTAGTGTGTGCTTGTTTTAATTCCTCTCCCTACACAGGTTTTGTTAGCTTTATATAATCTTCGAGAGATTTCTTCAAAGGAAACCAAATAGCAATTGATGTGTTCCAGCCCAGTCCAAAGTACAATAGAGTCAAGGCACAAAACAATTTGCAGTGTTTCCGCTATATACCTTAATTTTCCCTAGAGAAAAAAAATGTGCAATAATAAACTAGCAGTAGCCTTGACTTTATTTAGTCATATTATTCAAGTCAATTTTGACATTACTTCCTCATGTTGTTGTTTATTTTTTTTATTTTAGCCCTTAGTGAAGGAAACAGATCCCTTAAAGTCACATGAACTTCAGGCATGTGACTAAGGTTTCTGTATATGTGTTGTACAGAGGGTACCTCTTCTGCAGTGCCTGCAGGTATCTCCTAAGAGTTGTTAAGCTCCAAAATCAGGGGCTGCTAGGACAATAAACACACTGGAATAGAACAGTATTTAGGACATCAGTAACTTTTGCAGCCTATACTGTGTTCAGTGCTGAGATGATTTTGCTCTTAGCAGAGAACTACCCTGGGGACTTTGAAATAGTTCATATCAGTCTACATGAACTGAAGATACCACAGCAGCTGTGGTGTAGTTTCTTCTCCCAAGAAGAAAGGATAGTGGTGCCTTTCAAAATAGTTTCATTATTTTATGTGAATACATTATGAAACAGGTTAAGTACCTTTTATATTCAAGGGATCAAAACAAACTTTTCACTATTTGCACAGAGAAATCAGAGAAAAAGTAGATTTCAGTGAGGAAGATTTTTTTTCAAAATTATAAAAGGGATCATTAACACATAAAGTGAGACTATGGGTCTGGTGTAGAGCCAGAATAAAGTTATGAGTATGATTTATAAACCACTGAAACAGGGGTTCATCATAGGAGTGCTGACACAGCAGTAGCAAGGGTTAACCAAGTGTGATTGTCATGAGGAAAAACTCCTGGAGGTGCCATATGAAGCTAAAGAACAATATTAGCAACATATTCCTTGATGTATCTAAATCCCTCCATATCTGAGCCCACCCCCTAGACATGTCTTCCATACATAGTGGAAAAACTGTGATACTTTTTCATGTATTAGGAGAGTGTCTTCAGCTGCAGAGTTAATCCCACACTCATTAGCAAAGTCCATCATCGGAGCCTTTGCAGTCTTTGTTTGTCTACCACTATTTTTTAAGAACTCATGCTATGCTTCTATCTGTCATGATATTTTAGCACAGTGGTCTGAAATCAAAGAAACTAGATAGATAGATAGATAGATTTTTAACAGTCATCACTCCACAAAATTCCATGTCTGAAACAAAGTCATGTACATTGCAAAAATGACAGATTTGTTTCAAAGTGCATATCACCTTGTAAACTTTCATCATAATGAAATTATTTTTACTCTTTGGCATCAATTTTTAGTATTTTAGCCACTTTCTGTTTCTTCCTTTACAATTATAAGGAAAACATGTATCCTTTGTTATATATTTGTGCCTAGAAACAGGACCTTGAGAGCTCAGTATTGGTGTGATATGATGCAGGACTTGGGAGATCAAACATTATTATCAAATGTCTTTTTTAAATTATGGCAAGGATAATGAAGTGAGCTGTATCTGACAGACCCATTGGAACCCATTACTGTGTTGTACAGCAGCTCATGCTTACACCACTGAGGCGCAGAACGTCAGACGCTGAAGAAGACCTCTTCAAGGCTCTGAAGATCACGTTCTAATTGCCTGTTGGGATACTTAATACCATCTTATTTCCACGATAACATTTAAAATAGAATGAGTTTCTCTACAATCAAGAAATTTCAAACAGTAAAGACAGTGCAGCACCTAAAGTAAGTTACTCAACAGGCAATTATTTCCATTGTCTCAGGTATAAAGCTGCTCAAGAAAGGCTGGGTAAATGAACAGGCTTTTATATGCGTGACCATTAAAAAAGGAACCAAGAGTGCAGTTTTATTGGTATAGTTAAACTCTCTCTCTAAAATGAGTGAAAATCCAAGCTTCATTTTATGGGCCAAGATATATGTGTGAGCATTCATTAATGGAACAAAAGGATCTTTATACACTATACCTGACATCCCACGGGTACTGAGGAAAAAATATACTTTCTCCATGTACATGATTTCAAAAAAGTGGTCTGGGGAATATGAATGACTTGCATATGGTCGTTGAAAAGGCCAAAATAGGATGAGCTATTCCAATGCAGAGCCTAAATCCTGCTTCATTTTCCTCACTTGTTGGTAATGTAATCCAAAAGCAAGAAAGAAGTAAAAAATACTGCTTTTAGACTTTGAGGCATGGTAAAAGCAAGAATGTCCTAGATGGAGACTTATAATAACAATCCGGTTTTGTAATCCATAATGACAATCCAAGATTTTATTTATAATGCTTTATATTTCTGTATCTATCCATAAAAAAAAGAAAATTAACATGGCCAATATAACTTTCTTACCTATCGTACTGTTATATGTCACATTACTATGAAACTACTTGATTTACAGAGCTAGACTAAAACTTCCCTTTGAAATTACTGGCCTAAAATTGTTTTGCAAAAATCTGGAAATTAAGAGTTTCAGTTAGGCATCTTCAGATATTATAATTTCAGAAATTACTGTTGATTCATTTTACAGTGTTTAAAGTCCACTGTTAAATTTTGTTTTCTAACTTTTTACTATGACCCCCACTCTACTCTGCGTGATGTCTATAATTTTGCTTTAAAAAGAGCTACAATGTAATAACTGTCCACATTAAACACTTGAAATAGGCATAGTTATATTTTGTGCTTCCCTCATGAATGAAAGATATAATTTGCATTAAATAATTTCATTCTCGCTGAACTAAATTTAAAAACTATTTTATGAAGTCTCTTAGGTCAGACTTTTAGAGTATCTCTTTAATTTATAAATATTATCTATTTGTATACATAAAAGCCAGGCCTTTTTTATGGATATGAATTAAAAAAAAAGGAAAATATGTTCACAACTCCTCAACTGCCCCTTACAGATTTGGATTTTAGCCCAAAGGGGTGAATACAAAGATTTCCAGACCCAGGGAAAAATATTCTGTGAATATATTGTTTGAAGATGGTGTTTTCTGAGTGCTGCATGTCCACGGTATAAGAAGTAAAAACTAGAGAAAATAGGAAATTAAAAATATTTGCATTCCTAATTTGGTACCATTGCACAGCAAAAGAGAAAGGGAGAGAAAATAATCATAGAAACAAGGAGTCATATCAGTTGGAAAATGCTTTCGAGATGAGAGGGTCCAACCGTATGTCAGCATATATAATATGAGTCAGCAAAGTCTTGGCAGCCAAGAGGGCCAACCCCCGTGTCCTGGGGTGCATCAGGCACAGCATCGCCAGCTGGGCAAGGGAGGGAATTGTCCTGCTCTGCTCTGCACTGGGGCGGCCTCACCTCTAATGCTGGGGGCAATTTTGGGCAATGCAGTATAGCAAAGATATTAACCTATTAAAGAGTGTCCAAAGGAGGGCTACAAGGATGGTGAAGGCCTTGAGGGGAAGCCGTATGAGGAGTGGCTAAGGTCACTTGGTATGTTCAGCCTGGAGAAGAGGACACTGAGGGCAGACCTCATTGCAGTCTGCAACTTCCTTATGAGGGAAAGTGGAGGGGCAGGCACTGATCTCTTCTCTGTGGTGACCAGCGATAGGACTTGAGGGAATGGCCTGAAGTTGTGACAGGGAAGGTTTAGGTTGGATATTAGGAAAAGGTGTTTCACTCGGAGAGTGGTTGGGCACTGGAACAGGCTCCCCCAGGGAAGTGGTCACAGCACTAGCCTGACAGAGTTCAAGGAGAGTTTGGACAATGCTCTTGAGCACATGGTGTGACTCTTGGAGATGGTCCTGTGCAGGGCCAGGATTTGGGCTCAATGATCCTTGTGGGTCCCTTCCAACTCAGCATATTCTGTGATTCTGTGATTCTGTGAACCCTTAACCTGGCATTGCAAAGCCCATCATGAAGCTGTGTCACCAGGTGCCACATCTACATGTCTTTTAAATCCTTCTAGATGTGGTGATTCAACAACTTCCCTAGGCAGTCTGCTCCAATGCTTGACAACTCTTTCCATGGGAAAATTTTTCCGTATTCAATCTAAACCTCACCTGGTGCAACTTGAGGCCATTTTCATTTGTCCTATCACTAGGTGCCTGAGAGAAAAGACCAACACCCACCTCANTTAACCTGGCATTGCAAAGCCCATCATGAAGCTGTGTCACCAGGTGCCACATCTACATGTCTTTTAAATCCTTCTAGATGTGGTGATTCAACAACTTCCCTAGGCAGTCTGCTCCAATGCTTGACAACTCTTTCCATGGGAAAATTTTTCCGTATTCAATCTAAACCTCACCTGGTGCAACTTGAGGCCATTTTCATTTGTCCTATCACTAGGTGCCTGAGAGAAAAGACCAACACCCACCTCACTACAACCTCCTTTCAGGTAGTTGTAGAATGATAAAATCCCCTGAGCCTCCTTCTCCAGGCTAAACAACCCCAGTTCCCTCAGCCTGTCCTCATAAGACACTTGACCAGGATCACTGTCCTTCTCTGGACATGCACCAGTGCCTCAATGTTTTTCTTGTAGTGAGGGGCCCAGAACTGGATTTGCATGTACACACACAACGTGCAAAGTTCTTACAAAACATTCGGTGTAATAGCATCATTTAAAAAAAAAAAGGAGAAGAATCATCCAGTAATCCAAATGCCTCCCACCAGATTAAACTTATTTGCCACCTAAAATGTCTCTTTATTAAATATTACATTATTTCAAATTCATTAACTCTTTCTAGCAATAATGCTTCTCTGAAACTCTTATTGTATTACTATTAAAATCTAAATATCTAATAAAATGCAGTTTATGCTTTTCTATATACCTTTTTTATTTCTCCTGTTATTCACTCAGCCTCTGTGACAGATGATTGTAAGATTAATGTGCATTCTTCATAACCACAGACAATTACAGAACTGTTAAGACAAAGTGATTGACCTAAGTTCCTAGAAATCTTTGCCTCGAATAGTAAAATTCTTTACAGACATGTGAGGGACTTATTTTCAAAATTATTTAATCTCTTAGCAATGCTAGGAATGGTTGCAAAGAGTACAGAAGGAGGTTAACTACCAAACTCACTTTTAAACATATTGATTTAAAAAGATCTACTGATTTAAATAAATATATTTATTTTAAATATATCCTGTAGGTGTGATGAAATATATTCTCTTCTATCTACTGTCAGCCTTGTGTAAAGGGACCTGATAGTATTGGTTGAGTCCTTGGTCAGAAATGGCTATATAACCACCACTGAAATCACAGCTGATAATAATTATGGCAGTCTCAGTAGGGAAGCCAAATATGGATTTATCATGACAAGACAAACCATTTTTAGCGGAGTTTGATTCCTTTAGAAGAAGACCACACAAAACAGCTTGAAGGCTTTTGCAATGATGCATTTGTATGAGCTAAACTGTAAATTTGTGATCTCCTGTCATGAGGAGTGGCACATAGCTGAGCCACCTGAGGAGCAGAGAATGACTCAGAGCATCAGTGTTCTTTCTTCCCCCATGGGGAATATAAATTACTTTGAACTTTCTCTTGTGTAGCAGCTAACTTGTCTTGCATGTCTGTCCAGATGCTCTAGGAACCCTCAGAGGAGAAAAAGTCTGCCTGTTCCAACTCAATTCCTAACTGCTTACTTTGAGGCTTCAGTACAGGCCTTTGTGAATGAAGTCAGGCAGCCCATGAAGACAGGGTTATTAATGTCACTCCTCTCACAAACACTAAAGTACTAGGTCGGAAATGCTACTCTTATTGAGTAGCACTTCATTTCTGGAATAATTCTGGACTTATTCTAAACAGGAAAATTCATGTCTGCTGCTGTTGTCATTTCTCCTTCTGTTCTGTGAGTTTTGTGTATTTTGTCCAGTCTTGCAAACTGCTGAAATTCTCTTTTATTATATTACTTTTGTTATGTATGACTAGTTTTAATTCATGATCAATTTAACTTTGAGGATCAAGAAATATCTAAGTATCTTTTCAAATTCTGTCCTTGTTTGGTTCTTTACAGAAGTAGTAAATGGAATTTGTGTTAGTTTTGTAAACCTCTATAGCTAGTGAATAGCAAGAGCTTCCTTGAATTTAACAGTGTTCTGTGTTGAGTTTGTCAGCTGTATTAAACTGTTAAATTGTTGTACCTAGCCAAAAAAAAAAACAAAACAACAACTTGGTTTTGGCCAAAAATATGTTTGAGCTAAGAATATTGATGAACAAGTATGAAAAATTGTAGTAAAAAAACCTCTAGGAACACCTATTACATGTGACTGTAATCAAGGATTTATTCTCATAGCTTTTGGAAATAAAAACAAAAAAAGAAATTCCATTTGCCAAAATGATGGTTTTATGAACAAAAGAGAAAGGAAAGGAGATTAAGTGAATGATGAAGCAATATCCTGCAAACTGTTTATATTGTAGCCCTGTTGTTAAAGCAAAACACTGAAAAGACAGAGGCACCAGCAAGTTTAGTATCAGGTGTGTCACCTGTTCTCACACTGAAATCACAGAATATGCCACAGGCCTTACCTATCTAATTTATGCTATATTCTGTTCAGGAAAGGAATCCTAAGCTTTCTTCTTGCTCCTGTTTGCTGATGTCATCAGACATGTCATTGCCTAAGGATACTGATAACGACTTTGGGCTGATGGTGGAAACCTAATTTTAAAGAACTTAACACATAACTTGTATTACATATTCAAGTCAAACTTTTCAGGGATATATTTTCATCTTTGTTTTTACCATAATATCTGACTTGTTGAAGCTTGAGATTCTTAAGGCATACAAGAAAAACAAGTGGGCTTTTACCAAATTGAAAATTCTGAATGTACAGATGATGGTCCGGTATTTACAAAGTCTGTTTGAAGTAATTAAACTCTATATATTGTCAACTATACACTCATGTTGTCAGAACTGGGAACAGTAGAGAATAGGATTCTGTAGGGCTGAGCTGTCAAGGATGAAAAAACCTATCCACATCCTATAACCTTAGAGAGTCATTTAGACAGATGGGAGAGAAAAAGAAAAGTATCTCAAATAGTGAAACTAAAAAGGAGAGTCCTATGTCCTGATCTGCCAACAAACTCACTTGGTGATCACCCCTAGATAAATTTTATGAATATGAATGGCTCAGAAGGCATCCCAAGCAGTAAATGAAAGAAATATTAATAAATCTTAATATTTGAAAATGAATGCATTTTAAGGTAGACTTAAATATATGTCTATTAGCCAAAGTTTTGAGAGCATTAAATATTATTTAAAATTAAGTGAAGTGAGATGAAATGAAACAAATCTGCTTCCATAACTTTTCATTTTAAGACAAATTGAGTTTCTCCTTTTCTAAAGTTCATCTGTTCTGAGCTATTTTCCCTCATCTTTTCTTTCTTTCAGAAAGGATTTGCTTTTTTCCCTTTTTAATCAGCTGATGTGATCATTATCTACAGGCTTGAGCACACCCAGTTCCTTTGTATGATCATGTTTATGATTAGATCTATATTAAATTGCACCCATCATTAAATATTTTCCAAATATTAGAAAGTGTAAGAAAATGTCAGTGTTAGAAAATGTTGGTCTTAAAGACTAGTTCCATAGTTTGCAAGCTGGAAACAATACCTTTAAATAGATGGTATATCTTATTTAATGAGTGAGGTTGGCCCAAGGAATGAATCACAGTGTACAAAAACGCATAATAGAACAGAGGTGTTGATAACATATATCATTTACACTGTAAAGCCAGGAAGAACCACTGATGTAGTACTTATTGACATGTGAACCAGACATGCATTTTGCAAGATCAGTCCTTCTCTTCTGCCCTAATTTTCTTTCTTCATTTATTATGTTTTTCTAAATATGTTCCTGATTATTTCCACCAGCTAGTTTTTGTCATTTCTTGTTTTAACACATGGCCTAGAGCTTCATGGTTTCCCACAACAAAAAACATTTTCAGAACCTGTTTTAAGCTTTCCTCCTTTGTGCTGGTACTACAGGCCAGTGGAGAAAAGCTAATAGTAAAATTCACCAAAGACATACCCAACTGCACCTTCACTGACAGAGACAAGGACATATAATATTTATCAGTAAGTGAATTTTCCAATATGGTCTTAGGTATGTGCCAGGGCCCTGAGCTCCCCATTCCCACCCAAACCCCAGTGTTTGGAAGCTTTTCTTTTTAAAATAACTGTCAGTTTACATCCTGTAATTGGTTTCCAGTTTTTAATAATTCAAAACATAATTTCTTTTCACAAGTTGCTGTAATACATTCAAGATAGGAGTTTGAAAGCCCACCTTCTTAGG
Source organism: Ptilonorhynchus violaceus (assembly GCA_013397565.1). NCBI lineage: Eukaryota > Metazoa > Chordata > Aves > Passeriformes > Ptilonorhynchidae > Ptilonorhynchus > Ptilonorhynchus violaceus. The sequence goes on from VZRJ01000018.1 coordinate 126,172, forward strand.
GAGAAAGGAGTTTTCCATTTTTGCAACATAATAAAGAAGAACAAATGCCCTTTGCAAGTGCATAAAGCATTTTGAATTCCCTACTATTATTCATGTACTGCTTCCTTTTGTAATTCTATTCTTCAACCAATTTTTAAGAGAGCTGCATATGTGTACATATTCAAGCAACACACATAAGCCTCAGGATAGACAGCAAATTATCTACATAACTCTTTAGATGTGTTTCAGAGAAACATGACTTTTCATTTTGTTGTCTACAATTGCAGAATATATGTGACTCACAACATGTAGAATTTTGTGAAAGAATACTAACAAAAAAGCCTAGTACATGAGAAAAAGAACATAAACAAATTGTGTTTTGCTTCTAAATAACAGCCTGACTCCACCAATATTGAGAGTAAATTGCTGGCATTCAGAGTAAAACAGCTTTTGTCTAAATCCTTGTTTTCTTTTCCTAGCTACTGTTCTATAATTACTTTTTAATCAAAATTTTATTATATTTTATAGGGATTCTAAAGTGTTCAGGGAATATATTTTCTCTTCCGTAACTGTAATTTGTACATTCCTTTTTAAACCTATTGTTCTCCAATATAACACATAATTATGCCAATTGTTTTGTATGCAAATACATGAACCATTGAACTGAAGAGAAAAAGGAGATCAACTAATTTAATATCATTTATATTAAAGGAGAACTCCCTTTCAGAAAACTACTTCTAGGAAGAGTAACAGAAACTTTTATAATTTAATATTTTACCTCACGCATATTTTCCCTTACACTCAAGTTCTTTGTATTTGTCATGTGCTACTATTAGAGTCTAATATTACAGTACTAATTGCCATTGAAAATAGGAAAAGTTTCTTATGCAAATGAAATGGTTAACCTTATGATATTGTTAATTTCTTTATTGTTATTTTTAGTATATTGGACATTTTAACACTCATATGAAAGAATCAACAAAAAAGAGGGGGATTTTGAGGCCTATCAAAAGGTTTAACTCATGGACAGATTTCATAAAGCCATAAAATTAGTCACTACCAATGTAGGATAACACCAGTTCAGAGGAGGATGCTTACTGAAACAGGTAATGGAGGGCCATACAAAAGAGTCAGAGTGAGACTAATCTGCTGCCTTCTGTGATTTTATTTGCATGCTTGTCTTTCTCCAACATGCATAAAAGAATAGATCCTAGTCAACGATGAGGCTGAAACTCACATTATGTGCACATGGAGCATGCCTGGGTTTGTAATCTCCCTTGCCAAGCAAAGGGATATGTCCCTCCCAGCTAACTCAGAACTGTTCCCAGAGAATTCACTAATCACACCACTGAGCAAAATTTGAAGGAAGTGATAGAGCTTCAGTACCTAACCTTACTTCAAAACAGTAATAGTCTATCCCAAACTCAAGCTAAGGTGCAGTTTGCTTTAATAAGATAATAGCATATCTATTCCAAGAGCAGCCGAAACATTGAGATTGTAATTTGAAAAGTAACCATTGAAGTTTCTAAATTTGCTTTTGATCTGTACTGAAACAGAGATTATTTGTATTTCCCCCACCTCTTCCAGGAATAATAAGAATTTAATTAATTTTCTGTGTTAAACTGGAAAATGAAGGTCATCCAGTGAATGTTTAGTGATCTATATCCAGTGAAGCAGTGTCACATGAAGATGATGAAAGGTTCTTTTCCAGAATATCTTAGTATGTAGGCTAAGGTATCATCTTACTAGCTGAAGTGAGGACATTTCAATCCCTTTGAGTAGGGTTTGGTTTTGAAATGAACATGATCATCTTTTGTGACAAGGTTAATTTTTGGGTCGCAGGAAGGAAGATTACAGATTCTGGGTTGGTTTTGGTTTTTTTTTTTCGCAAGTGCCCCAAAATATTAGGCAGAACATTTCATTCAGCATACATTTTGTTTCTTTTTCCGTGAAAAAAATTTGGTTTGTTTTGTTGTTGGGGTTTTTTGGTTTTTAAATTATATATCCATGCAAACCTTATCCATTTGATAAAACAGAAGGAAAGGAAGCTAGATTTTTGTTGTTGTTGTTGTGGACTTGAAAAACACTTTTTTGTAATCTCTCGTTTCTGTTACAGGAATAATTACAAACTTGTTGAGTAAGCCACGTAAGTCATTTGACTCCTTAGATTTTATTTTTGCTACTAAAAAATAGGAATTAAATACTGTTCTGACAACCAAAGAAGTCATGAAAAGCTTTGGAATTTTCTTTTGAAGGGGGCTATGTAAAAGCTGGCTCATTTTCTATGATTATTCTCATGGAATAAAATCTATTACTGGGATGTCAGTAGAAAGCAATCATAAAAGGGACACAGACATGGAGAAGAACATTTTATTACAAAACTCAGATGATGTTTGCAGACAGAGAGTTTGTTATTCACCATATCAAAGTTCTGGTTTTACAATGTATTCTATACAAATTTATTAATATCAATGGAATGTGTTTATGTCAGACTGGTCCTTGTGTAAAAATCCATTTTCCCTGGATTACAAAATTTTTCCACAGTGGTCAGCATTTGATTAACTGGAAATACTTTTTTTGCTTATGTGAAAGGGTTCTTTTCCTATTCTTTATAATGTTTAGTTTAATTCTATTTTCTCATACTAAGTTTATTATCATATAGGAAGTACTCTGTTTTCAGATGTGTATTTTATATCCATTAAAGCTGTCTCTGGGCATTAAAAAGTACCCTTATAAAACACTGACAATGTCTTCACAGTGTGTGATTATATTCTCTTCCTAATCTTCCATAACACAATCCTGCCTCGTTCTTTCTTAAGCAAGACCAATGGAGTTGCATCAATCAATTCAGCACATAACCAGGATTGAATTAAGTATCGACGAAGTCTGTGATCCTGTTAGAGATTTGTATACTAATTTGAACAGAAATAAATATACCATTAGAGATAAATATATATAAAATATANAGATAAATATATATAAAATATATATATATATATTTAATGAAGAAAAATATGTAGTGTTTAAACTGTTTTTCCTATAATTTTTCTAAAGTATTTACACATATATATATTCATAGAACAAGGCAATGTCCCTTTAAATTGTGTGCTATTCACCTGACCCCATTCTATTTTAGAAGCTTTTCCACTAAGGAAAATATGTTCTAAATAAGAAATTAGTATTTTGTCCTGAAATGAACCCTTCATTTCCCATTAATAAATGTTCAGGTTTGGATAATGAAAAATATTTTTATTTATTTATTCAAAACAAAAGTGAATTTAAGACTTATTTTTGTAGTCTGATATCTGAGATTATTACTACAATTCAGTACACTTGGAAAATTTTACCTTTTCAGATGCTAAAAACCTGAAATTTATTTATGCCTCGGATGAGAAAGCTTACTTCTAAATGGAGTGCAGTTTGTTTCCGCAAAACATAATGTAAATTCTCATGTGATGAATAGACTTTCAGTATTCAAACTGATTATTCAAGTTAGCAAAAAACTATAAGTTTAATGAGACATTGAACAAAAATGCTTGGGAAAAAAACTCTGATTTTTTTCTTCTGTATGACAAATGTTTCCCAAACACAACATAAGCAGCAATATCCTCAGATCTGCAGTGCTGATGTGCTGATGCACAGATCTAAAAAACTCTCAGATTCTAAGAACTGTCAGTTCTCCTAACCAGGTATAGAGTAGCTGACAATAAACACAGTGTTTCTGGAGATGATGTTTAATTTCCTGATCCTTATCATTCTTCATTTCTTATAGGTTGAACCTTGTGTCTGCTGGAGAAAAAAAATCTTATTCATATTGCACAGAAATTTTCTTAAGAGAAATTCTGACCTTTTTATATGCACTACCCAGTATACAGTCAAAGTAAGAAACACACAAAAGCCAAGAAGAGAACAGAGGGAAAGGGCCAAATTCATAGCAAACAATTTTTGCAATTACTGATTTGCTCTATTTCCCCTTTTCTTCACCTGTTATACTCCTGCAATTATGTGGGGATCTGGAGCTATCAGTGTGATTAAACCTAGGCAGAACTCCTTCTCAAGGCAAGTTGTGACCTTCTCTCTTTGTACTTCATAGCCTGCCAGCAATGGTGGTGCTTAACAGAAATCTAAGATTAATTGCCTACCTCACATACTGGGAATGTCTGTCACCTTTTCCTACCCAAGAATAAATACATTTCTCTCTCTCTTTTGCTTTGTGGTTTGATTGGCTTTTATTTTTTTTTCCTGGCTATGGCCTCCTCAAAAGCTGCTGACTGGTTAAGTTGCTCCTCATTCTTATCTTAATACATTTTCTGCTATAGTGATATTTTAACATCTCACTTGCAGAACCATTTATTCTCCTGTTGTTTTATAACTCCTTCTGATACAATTCTCCCCAGCTTTCATCTACTCAGCACAGGCCATGTGTCAGCTTTGCCAGCCTCGTCAGAAGTACCTGATTATCCTCTCAGTGAGCTCAAGGTTAAGTATCTTGACCTCAGAGTTTGGAATTCTGAATTGCACTATATCTCATTCACCTCTAAGTCAAAGATAAGAGTCTGAACCCCCTTGTGGAAGATGAAGATGGAAGACGGTTGTTTAAACTCAGAAAGATATGCATTTTTCTTATCTTATTCAGATCAATTTGATCTCTAAACGCTGCAATTTCTGTCGACTTTTGTAGCTCTTACCCAGCAACATTTCTGACTCAAGCGCTGTGAAAGCAAATAGATTTCATCACACAGACCAGAAGAAAACAGTGATAACAAGTAGGAGATGCATAATATCTGATGGATCTGATTTTCAATTTAAAAGAATTTTTATGAAAGTCACTTTATAAGCTTCAACTAATTCCTTTATAAAAAAAAATTACAAAACCTAACCAAAAATATGAAAACATCATCACTATAACACGTAATAGGGGAATTTAAAAACCCAATTTATGGGAAACGTATCTTTAATCTTGCTCTTTATTAGGAACACTTTTGATGCAATTATCCACGCAAAAATTCAGCAATATTAGAAGATTTTGTGAACGCCTGTGGTTTAGTGTGATTTTACAGCTTAAGAGTATAAACAATCAATGTTCATCTTGAAAACCACACATTAGTGTCTGTTTGGGTAAGTAACAGTTGCAAAGCAAAGTATCAGGATGAAAGTGTAATTTGTCCACACTATTGCCCTGAGTGCCATCATCGATGTATATACAAAAGCAAAACTGTTTTGCTTTAAAATTCTATTATTTATTTTATAAATACTGAATTTTCTCTTATTATTTTCTCCAACATACTTTCAAAACATCCTATATAAATTTTAAAATTCCATGATTTCCCACAGTAATTGACATTTTAGAGGATTAAATGAAATTTTCAAAAATAAAGATGATAATAATATTGTTTATATTCTCTTTTGACATGTAGGATTTATGTGCTGTATTTCTCTTCACTAGACATTAGTGAATGATCTAGTAGAAGGTGTCCCTGCCCATGGCAGGTGGATTTGGAACTAGATGATCTTTAAGGTCCCTTCCAAATGAAAGCATTCAATGAGTCTACGAATATAACAAAAAATTTTCTATTACTATGTCTTGTGCAAAATTTTCTATTTGTTATGCTTTCCACTTGAATCTAATTCTCAGGAATATTCAGATGGTAAAAAAAAATCTAAAATTTTCCACACTAAGGATTAATTTCAGTGTGACTTGCTTGGATACCACAGGAGACTCTTTCAAAATAGTCTTTTTGATTATTTTAAGCATGAACTTTTAAAAGTGCTTTCAGCCAAAAGGGGACCGAAACTCAAAAAGGGTCCAGTTTTCCTCAGTTTCATCACTTTTCTTTAATATCTTCATTTTCTTAAAACATCAACATTATTAAAATTTTTATCTTAGTTGTTCTTAAAAGTATTAAAACTGGACATTTGAAAACATAAAGATTTGAACTTCATCCTTCAGTCTTTAATCCAGCTCATTTTCAACCCTTTAGTTTCAATTTGGCAACATTTCCAGGGGTGGTGTTTTGTTTTAATGTGGATTGCATGTTGCTTCATTGCAGTGGAGGGTACCTTCGATGGTATCAAGTCTTCAAGACAAGAATTGCAGCAAAACTTGCAGTGCTGCACTAAAGGAGGCAGTGACACTTTGAACAAAGTACCGACAGTCTTAGGACTTGTTTAAGCAAAACCAAACTCCAGTTCATACTGGTTGCCTTTCAACTTTCTCTCTCTAAATTGTCTTTACTGGTCCTTAATATTAAGTGTTTTATATTATGTACTGTATGCAACAATCTTTCAAAAACTGATTTTATACAACAAAAATATACACCAGTAAACTGCTATATTAAGCTGTGTAGAAAAACATGCTTTCCCTTAAAAGATCAGAATTGATTTTCAAAGGAACGTCTACATTTGCTTTGCATCATCCTTCACCTCATACTGGAAAGACCACAATGAAGCCAAGTCTTTGGCTTCTTAGCCATTTCCAAAGAGAGACAATAACTGATTTCAAAATGCTCATTTGGCCACCACATGATGTCTGTCTTCTTGAGAACCTTCCAAACAGCTTCTCTGAGCTATTTCAGAGCAGCAATTATCACCTGTCCTGGTGATTTTATGAAGGTACAAATGTCAAAGTTTAACCTGAGAGAAAACATCCATGCAATAAAAGTAACATAACATGCTATGCCCTTTAAGAACAGAAAACTGCAGCTGTTTCACACAGATTTTCTTTGCATTGAGAAAGGCACAAGTATATATGCCTAAATGTGATAGATATTACATTGTTGGATTAGTCATGTAGGTTCTTTGGATGGCATGAGAGAATAGAATGTAGATTGTATATATGTACCTATATTGCTATATTAATCACAGAATCTGCTACTTATTCTGCATTTATATTACTAGAAGTATATTTACAAATATTTCTAAATAAAATGTATCTGCATGTATTACTATCTCAAGGTATACACATAATATAATTTATGAAATAAAATATGAACCAGATTGCCTGACAAAGTCTTTTCTTATCAGACATCACAACTCTTCTCTGAAAATTCAGGTCTCAAGTTCACTTTCCTTGACCAATTTTTGGCAGTATAAGGGTTATTATTCCAGACAGTAATAGTAAAATTTGGATTTTAAATAAGACTAGTTCCAAGTGGCTATCAGTCCTGATACAATGATCAGTACAGAAAGAGACAAAACATAAGAGATATAACACAATCCTCATTGGTCTAACATCTTTTTGTGTGTGTGTTTTTCTCTTCCAGTTTCTCTACATCTTGGTTACATCTACCTTGTGTCCAAAACTTATAAATAGAACCTGTGGAAAATACTCCTTGGTAGCCCAAAAGTAGACAAGGAATAAAATTGCTGCAGACAATCAAACAAAGAAACATGAATGTAAGTTACTTCAGCTTTTCTGCAATGTCACAAAAGTAAGGATGAACTTATTTTAGACATCAAAATTTTTGACAATTGGGAATTTATATTTTACATTGAATTTACTGTTGGTAGTTTGTGAGTTTTTTCTTGTTATGTATTTAATTTTTCCTTCTTTTGTCCAGAATAAGAAAATTAGCTGAACAGCTCCAGTACTCTGTAGTTTTGGAAACCACCTGTATTTTCAGTCATGAAACTTGCAAGTTCATTGCTCCAGGCCCTAGGCAAAAGACTCTGTTCCAATGGTCTCTTTTTCTTCATGTAGAGTTTAACAGGTCTGAAGAACTATTTCTCCAACTAATATAAGCTTTGTTTAACTTTCTTGAGCATATGTGAAACTATCAACATGGAATGTTTATAAGCCCCAGGCCTGTAAGGATTAGGCAAACAAGATTTTTTTGCTTTCTGCTCTGCTTCAAAAGCAGCTAAGGGTTATGCATTCCAGTTTCACAAAGCACCTCATTCAGACCTAGTTTTAGGCGCTTAAGTCCAAGGGAGAGGGAAAATTTCCTGAGTACCTCTCTTCAGAGTTTTCTGTTGCCCGTTTAGCCTGAGGTGTTGTAAACCTCATACCCAGATCTGTCGGTGGAGTGTACCTGTCTCCTAGAGATATCTTGCTTATCAATTGCAGTTCTGGAAATAGGTGCTATGCTGTAATTGACAAATTTCTGTCTTGAGCATTTCACTCATGATTCCCACCAAAACTAAATGCAGTATTGCTGTTACAGTAGAAGCAGGTATAAGAAGCAGGACAAAGTTACAGTTTTGTTTAACTTAGATCTATCTGTATCATTCTTTATGCACCTTTTCCACAACTTGGATTACTCAGAATCCAGTTCTGAAACACAACCTCATCTGGAAGCAATTGGCATTGCTGTTGATGTAAACTTTAAATGAATTTAGGGAAAGTGATTCAATTTTGATGCCACTTGACCCAAATCAAAATAGAATCCATAAAACACGAAAAATATGTAAAATATCTTAAATGCCCAGGGGAAAAAAGTTACAATTTATTTAGACTCTTATAATTCACTGGTTGTTTAGCTTTTTCAGTGATCTTAATAAAACATTTTCATTACTAAATGGAAAAACAATGTGCAAAACAGGCACTTATATGTTTTCTAGAAGCAAGAAAAATGAAGTCATAATTCATACACTGTATATATAGCTGCTTCTAGTCAGCAGATGTGAGATGACCATTTTTGACATGCCCTTTTGAAAATGTTTCTTAACTCTGATACAAAAATAGTTTTAATTGTGTAGGTTCAAAATCATCACCATAAAGTTAATCATAAGTCAAAAGCATAGACTTCTGAGAAACATATTCTCAGGGAAGATATTCCTATGGTTCCATTGATCCCACTAAAACTTATCTGTAATGACTGGAAGAGTCACATTGCTTTTTTTTCCCCTGGGTACTGCCCATTTTTAGATTATTAATTAATTATTTGCCATTTTCCAAAAAGTCACTTGACATTTCATCAGCAAATAAATTTTTTCTGCTAAAACCCCTAGATTTTTTATTATTTAGACTATTCCGATCCAATAGCAACAAAGTAGTTGTGAAACACTTGATATGTTCTACTAAAACTAGGAGTTACTTAAAAATTCATCTGGGTTTTTAGTCATATGTTGTTTGGTACAACAGACAATACCTCCTCACATCTAAATTTCACAGTTTTCCAGCTCAGATGAAAAACTTCTGTCAAATTTGCCTTGCAGTCATTTCAACTTCAGCTTAATTTTTGTTTGTTTGTAAAGTTCACATTCTTATTGGGAAGGAAAACAAGGTGTAGGAAAACAAAGCTGCCATCAAACTTGTATACAGCATGGGTTTTTTAGGCTGATTGCTCCTGGCCTCCTATATGCAAATCAGGCAATTACAAATTTATAATGTAAATGTGAACAATATGAAATATGAACAATAGGAGAACCTCTTTTACAATGATCAAAAGAGTCCTCTTCAATGTTAGAAATCAGACAATAATGAACTAATAATACTATCAGTCTTTCACCTCCACAAATTAACTGAGGGTGTTTCTTCTGCAGAAAGATAAACATGTAAAACAAAAATCTGTGGAAATGCTTGAAAACCGTTTTCTGAGGATTTTGAATGAAACAACGTAGACTCACAGAACGATTTTCTAAACACTGCATGCTCTCATGAAGGAGGTCTCTGTGAGTAATATATTTCTAGGCCAAGTCTGTGTTCTTCTCTTCTCTGACACATTCTTGACTGATGAGAATATTACATGAAAAAAACCTGAATGCCAAGATAGAGGGGAAATTTATATTGTTTAAACAATTGCAGTAGCTAGAGAAGGTTGATAGTGAGAGTCAAGCCTGATGGAAGAGCACAAAAGAAGAAGGAGACCAAGAATTTTGTTTTGTGTTATCGGAGAGCTCAATCAAACAAAACTGTCCTGCAAGAAAAGGACCCTTGCACTATAAGTGGGACTGATTTCCACAAATTTACCAAATGGCTAGACAGACTTCACAACAATTTCATCTCCCTCTCTCACATGTGTCCTATTACCTTTTCCAGTAAGCAAACAATGAACTTATAGATCTTGCATTTGCATCCATAGATGCATCCAGTCTTAACAGATTTATGTCTGTACATTTAACAGTTAGACTACAACACCTGATCAAAGGGCTTTCAGCTATGTATTTGCTGTTCCTTATGAAACCCACCTCAGCAGCCCCTACAGCTTTTGAAATTAATACAGTGAAAGACTTCTGCTTTCAGAAGTTAATTACGGGTTAATTACTGACTTTACTCTTTGTAGCTGCTCTGGACTGATATATCCTGTGCCACCAGGAGTATTCAAAAGTGGTGTAATCATAACTGACAAGGATAGCTTTTGAATTTCCACGCAACATTCAAACAGAATCCAAAATCATTAAGCTAATAGAGCAACAATATGATACTTATGCCATCCTGACATTTCTGTCGATGCACAGTGCTTGATCATTGATGAATCTTTGTTTCACCAGAGGAAAAAAAAGCTTCTAATTTAACTTAGAAAACAAGAAGAAAAGCACAAGATTTATTATAGTTTTGGTCTGAAGGTTCAGTATTGCCCAAGCACTTTTCATACTGCCATTTCCAATGTATTGCTCTGACAGAAAAGGTCACATAGTTTTATGCTGCAAAATAAAGAATAAAATAGAAAAGGAGAAACATAATTGTTTTGGCTGAAAAGTTCAGCAAGGTCTAGACATGTTGGACAGTTGGACACTCATTTTATTTTACTATAGGGTCACACATTGCAATGACAGCAAAGTCGATTCTGTACTGCAGCTGATTCAATTTCCTGTGCTTGCATGGGAAGAAAAGTATCTTTCTAAAAAGACAGTATATTTTTAATAATATTTCAAATAATTTGTCTGTAGCAACTGCTTAGAAGGCTGACATTGAAATCCATTTGCTTATCAAAATGTTTTCTTCTCCACAGCGTGTAAAGCTTCATGCTGGCTATTGTAAACTTGCCATTGATTTTCCAAACAGTTGCAGAGAACTGGGGTAACAGGAAGGTCACATTTTGAAGAAATATGGATAGCTGAAAGGTCTAATAAGTAAAATACATGACAGATAGTATTTTTGTAAATTGCAAGCTTTTCATTTTCAAGGCGTGTTGCACAGTGTTCATTTCACTTCATCACAGTCGGCAGTGATTCCAAAAAATGTCTTTAATTCAAAGTAAAGGAGAAATACAAGAGTTTTCAGTCTTGGAAAGCTGACCATTCATTTCAGCAGTTGCAGTGCAAGACTTTTTTCCCCTTGAACAAAAGTACTTTCAGTACTATATCGAAAAAAAGAAAATGAAAAGATAATATGATGCTTATTTCAGAGTACTAAGGAGAATACCTTTTCTTCCTTATATAATTTTATTTTCATTCCAAATAGATGAAAGTAATATCCAAATATGGAAATTCAGCATGAGTTGACCTTGGAGATGAGAGCTAGGTAGCTATGTTCTCCAAATGTCCCCAGCAAATAAAAAAAATTAGTATCTTGAAATAATCATACAGTAGAAGACTTCCAAGTTGAATCAACAAGGTAAAGCTTCAGTTCTAGAATAAATTACTTGTTCTAGAGGAGCAAAGTTACCTGTAACTTCAAGTGAAATTATCAGTTGTGTTAACACACTTTATCTGTGAGTGGTGCAAAATTCCTCACTGAAGCTTTATGTCTTTGGTGTCTGAATTTCATTTTAGTATGCTTTCCTTCTTTGATTAATTTACATAGAAGAATGTTTGCTGTTCCTGCAGAAAAATAGGCATTTCTGAACTGTTAATACATGCAATTGAAATGACAGTTAATTCATTAAGGCCTTTCACACCTGTTTCCATGGGATTCAGTTATGCATGACATTATTGCAAAAAACATTTTCATAACGTAAAAGGACAATATCACCTATTGTTAGACCAATTAAAACTTTTTTTTTGTTTTATTGATAGGAAGAAAAGATGCAAACTGATCATACAGGCTTAGGACAACCTTCTGTTTTTCATTAAGACTGTGTCCTGGAAGAAAGGAAAGAAAGCAACATATATTAGAACATTTTCTTTCCTCATTAATACAACCAAGACCACTTAATGAACACAGAAATTTGTTTTGAGGAAGAAATGTCACTAGAAATACCTATATGAGTTTACAGTTTTAAGTTTATCTCGAAAATTTAAAAATGCAATATTTACAATGAAAATTACTTTCTATGGATAGGCTGCATGTCAGATAAGACAACACTGAAAAGACTAAAAATATATTTTCCTAAAGAATTTGCTAGACTTCATGTTTGGACATGTCAAAACTGAAGACACAATTTCTGAGACAATTCAGTAATGCACCTGAGAAAGAATGGTAAAATCAGGCCTTTCATACCTCAAATAAAATACTTGAAAAATTACCTCAGGTTGTTTCATCTCCAAGATATGGATGTGACTGAACATCTCATGAGGAAATACATTTTGTGCCAGAGCTGGATAAACAGAGAACAAATTCTTGGTCCGGCATGGCTGCACAGCCTTCCTGACTGCACACCTCACCCGGCTCCACCATCTATTGCCTTGATGCCCCTTTCATGTGTTGAAAAACATATCCCTCCCTACCAAATGTTTCTGCTGAGTGTCGGAGGAAACAGTGAAGACTACTCAGCTTCAAAACACTTCCCTCCTCACTATAACTCCTTTCCCAGGATTTGTGCAGTTCACTGCTTGTGCTAGCTCTCTCGGTAGAAGCAATCCAAGAGAAGAAACAGATACCAAATGGAAGTAGTTGTCAGTAACAGAGCCATGGTTTTCCTCCTGACAGAAAACAGTGTGCCTGTCCTCATCACCCTAAGACTAATGTCTGGAAAAGCTGTTTTTCCCCTTAAGTAAACTACCAGAAGCTGAGCAGACTGCAGGCGTTGCTGCCATGAAAGCTGGAGGATTCTTCTTTTCCCTGCAGATTAAGCCATGACTTCAAGTCTCTTACCTATGTGACACCCTAAAGAACAACTTTGCTAGTGTGTGAAGTCAGCTCTGTTATTTGAACACGAATGTTTAAGGAATATCTAACATGGATAATGCAGGAATAACCACACTGTTCTTTACCTTTAGATTACAGAGATGGTAACAGATGTTTAAAGTGGTGCACTTCTATTAAAAATCCAATAAATATACAGGATTGTGGAGAAATACTGATAACACAGTGGCTTAGTAAACTGGATTAACCTGGAGGGCTCAAATCCAGGTGCCAATCACTTTGATTAACAGTTCAGGGAAAGTTCATTGAAGTTACTCGATGGCAGCCCATTTTCTGATGTTTTTTGCCATAAAGAAGTTAACTCTCAGTCTGGAGATTGTAAAGTGACTGATTATAACACTGGGAGTTGGTTAGGCTGTAAAACTCAAGTCGTGCTTACTAGATGATTTGAATCACAAAATCCCTTCCAACCAACTGGTACAAGGGTTTACCCACATTGTTTTCTTTTCAAAGATTCTTGTTTCCCACATAGCTTGAGAGAATTTATGCCTCTTGCTGTTTCTACTTCTATACCTTGTACTCAGGGTGTTATAATTCTACCAGCTGTGCAATTCCCAAAAATGATAGAACTGTCTTGATGATACCACACAGCTGTAAAGGTCTGTGACTTTCAGCATGGCATTTTCTCCATACCTGCACTGAGCAAATTAATTGGTGATGAAAAATAGCTACAGAGTGGATTGAAGTTTTTTGACTAAAAATACTGCTTTGGTCATGAAACAAGGTACCATACAAATCTGCAAATTCAATTATACTGAGAATATAGCTTCTCCATACTCAGTAACTGCTATAATGTATTCAAGTAGACTACGTAAATCGTGAAACCCGGCAAAAGAAAAAAATCCTATATGAGGTGGCAGCTTTGCTATGCAACTGAACTGAAGACCTTTGAAAGGATGTTTTTTGCCTCTCTTCCTATACCCATATGGTGTTTTTAATTCTCTTCACCAACTTAATGTAAATTTCTCCCTTGGCCTCTCCTCATAAGACTTGTGCCTCACCACCTTCTCCAGCTCCATTGCCCTTCTCTGGATCCACTCCAGCACCTCAGTGTCTTTCTTGCAGTGAGGGGCCCAAAAGTATTTGAGGTGCAGCCTCATAGTGCCGAGTACAGGGAGACAATCATTTCCCTGGTCCGCTGTCCACACCATTTTTTGCACAGCCCAGGTTGCCGTTGGGCTTCTTGGACATGTGGACATGCAGCTAGTTCACACTCAGCTGGCTGCTGACCAGCATCCCCAGGTCCTTTCCCACTGGACTGCTTGCCAACCACTCTTCCCCTGGCCTGTAGCACCGCATGGGGTTATCGTGGCAGAAATGTAGGACCCAGCATTTGGTCTTGTTGAAACTCATACCACTGGTCTCAGCCCATCTGTCTGTCCAGATCCCTCCGCAGAGCCTTCCTACCCTTCAGCAGATCTGTATTCCCACCCAATCTGGCGTCTTTGAATTTATTGAGGGCACACTCAATCCCCTCATCCAGATCATCATTAAAGATATTAAGCAGGACTGGGCCAAATAACAAGCCCTGGGGGACACTACTAGTGACCAGATGCCAACTGGATGCAGCACCATTCACCACCACTCTCTGGACCCGGCCATCCAGCCAGTTCTGTGTAAGCCATGGGCTGCCAGCTTCTCCAGGAGAAAGCTGTGGCAGACAGTATCAAAGGCTTTGCTGAAGTCCAGGTAAACAACATCCACAGCCTTTCCCTCATCCACTAGGCAGGTCACCTGGTCATAAAAGGAGATCGGGTTGGTCAAATAGGACCTGCCTTTCCTAAATTCATGCTGACTGGGCCTGAATCCTTAATTGTCCTGGGTATGTATATATGTGTGTGTATATATAAATATGAATATATATATACACATTTGTATATATAGGTCTATGTATAAGGACTATATACATACTCACACACATATATATACACATAGCTTCGTTATTGTAGTTTACTAAAACTGTGCACACAGTGCGGATGTCTAGAAGTACCAAAAAATATTCATGGGGAACTCACATAACAATATTGAGCTAATTTTTTTAAAAACTGGGTTTTATTTGAAAAACTGCAAATCTGGAAGTCTCCCATGTCCAGAGATATACTAGAAAGCAAATGAGAAAGAGGAAAGTAGTGTATTAATCCAACGAGCCACCTAGTCCTCTAGATAAGTATGCATAAAATCACAAATAAAAAAAAAAAAGTTATTTCTTTCCTATTGTCAATATAAATCAGATTTTTAAAGTTGATTGTATAGAGTTATTTTTATCTGCTCCATCTTTGCATTTCTACATACAGTGGTTTTATCTCGAAAAAGCAAGATTGAATGGAGGGATGGGAATAACTCTCCTAAATCAACTCTAATTTAAGACAACTGTGTCAAGGATTTTTTGGTATGTCTTGAAATGAAATAGTTTGGTTGTTAAAGGTAGTGTAGCAATACATAAAATCTGTCAAATTGCACTGCATTCTGAAACCTTTCGATCACAGCATTAGAAAAAACAGATCAAAGTGATATAAGAATGTTCTTGAAACTTTAGTACTGAATATTTATTTTTGCAAGCCTAAAAATTCAGTATATACACTTAATAAACTGGGAGGAGGGGGGAAGGGATGAGGGCGGTTCCAAATAAAGGAAACCTCCGAGAGAACTGAGAGCCGCCATGATCCCACAGAGACCTGGACAGGGACAGGACCAACAGTAGCCAATCCCATCATGTATAAAACAAGACCTTGGGGACCACTGGTGATCAGGAGCACCACACACAGGGTGTGGCAATCAGCCGAGGCTGGCACTTTGTGTGGTAATTCACCCAGGAAGGGTGCTGGAGCCCTGCCAGACCAACAAGAAAATAATGGTATCCACCCAGCAGAAAGCCATGGCCTCTCTAAGCTCTGCCCCCACCACAGCTGACACAGTGCCCAGACAGAGCTCCAGTGGGGACATGCTGCCACCCTGGTGTCAGCTGCAGGCTGTGTCCTGCTCTTAGGTCAGCACAGGACTGCAGCAGTGAGCACCCCTGGGGGAGGTGTGCCCAGGTACAGGAACCCCCCTGCTCAGTGACAGAGCTCTGGGATGCAGTGGGAGGAGTTGAGGAGTATCAGCTAGTACAAGAGAGATATAGACAACTGGAATCAGAGCCTGCCTTCCTTAGCACAGGCCCAACAGCTGGCTCAAGTGCATGATATTGAGGATGCCATATCCTCTCTCTGGCTGGCTAAATACAATGACTTAAGGGGCAGGTGACAATAGTGACAAGTTGCCGCTGGTTCAGCCAGCCCATCTCGTCTGTGACTGCCCCACCCTCACAGGTGCTTTTGCATATGAAGTACAAAGGCTGTACAAGTGGAATCAAACAATAATGAGGATGATGGTTCCCAACAACCCCATGCAATGCTGTAGGCTTGTGGCAGAGTGCCTGAACACGAGCCAGCAGTGTGCCCAGGTGGTCAAGAAGGCCAATGGTATTATGGTTTGTGTCAGGAATAGTGTGGCCAGCAGGACCAGGAAAGCAATTCTTACGCTGTAGTCAGCACTGGTGAGGCCACACCTCGAGTTCTGTTGAGCTCTGGGCCACTCAATTCAGGCAGGACATTGAGGTGCTGGAGCCAGTCCACAGGAAGACAGGAAAGCTGGTGAAGGGTCTAGAGACTAAGTCATATGACGAGCATCTGAGATAGGGGTGTTTAGCCTAGAGAAGAGGAGGCTCAGGGCAGACCTCATCACTCTCTACAAATACCTGAAAGGAGGTTGAAGCCAAGTGGGGGTCAGTCTCTTCTCACAGGCAACCAATGACAGGACAAGAGGACAGAGCCTCAAGATGCATCAGGGGAGGTTCAGGCTGAACATTAGGGAGAATGTCTTCACAGAAAGGGTTGTTAAGTGTTGGAACAGGCTCCCCATGTAGGTGGTGTAGTCACCATCCCTGGAGGTGTTTAAGAAAAAACTGTGTGTATATATGTATATATATATACGTATACATATATATATATGTTTGCCTAGCAATTTTAATTATACATGAGGTTTAAAATAAACTATTTTATTAAATAATAAACTAATTTATTAAAAGTTATGTTTTCACTTCAGTGGCAAACACTGGCAAAAACAATACCAGGGACATTCTACATCTGGATCTAACATATGCAGATTCTGTATCATTATTATCTAGGCTCAGTTTTCATCAATGGCATTTGGATCTTTTTATAATCTTTATGTGTTTCGTACTTGAACACTTCATGACCAATCCCATGAATTATTTTGTTTCTGAATTCCTAATTCAGCCTACAATGAAAACATATAATTCATACACATTTATATATGAAATTTCAGAGTATGTGCATAAAATTTTAATGTAAGTTAAACTAGGTAAATATAAGATATGTTCATGGAATACTTTTAGTTTTCAAACTGGCACACATATGGAACACAGACCTGAAAAGCCAGCTAAAGTTAATGAGAATCCATATGTTTGACTCAAAGATCTTGGCTTAGACTGAACATGACTGAGTCTATTGCTTATTTCCAGCTGCTTGACTATAGTGGCCAACAGCTAACTTTAGCTACATACTTTGAATAAGTTTCTGTTATTATTTTTCCATGTAAGCAATATTACCTTTTGCTACAGGGATACCAGGCAGTCATAAAATAAGGGACAGATGATCACTACAATGAAAAAATAGAACTAATAGTCAGTGTGAAGGAGGAAGTGGTTTATCTTTGTGATCAGAATGAAAAAAATTATGATATAATTATGATAAAATCTATTTGGTACACTGAAATATGTCATAAAGCAAACAAGCTGTTTACAGTGAAATTATACAGAATAATTTTTTTGGTTTGCTGCTTTGAAAACTCAAACTAATTTTGCTTGATGAAACTCAATAGCCATTTTGAAGACCGTTTATAAGGTTTCTAGTTTTTTCTGGGCTCTGAAGCACAAATACATAGTAATTCATTAGATAATCTAGTGCATCTGCCCATGTATATTCTCTGAGCCTGAGCAAAATGGACTCTGTGTTGTTAGATCCCTTTTCATGCTGATGTTATCTCACATTTACTGTCTGGCAATTCACTCATGCTTCCTACACAGTACACATGTGTGCCTGGAGTAACTCTCCTAAGTGCACGTACCTTTCAGAACGATAATTGCTAAATCTTTCTACTTATGTTTGTTTTATGAAGAGCCTTGATGTATCTGATGTTTTCAGTGGCTGAGGAGCTCATCTCTATTTCTTCAAGTAAGAGTATATCTATATGGTGAAGTCAAAGAATAACTAGGATAATTAGGGTAAGGATTTTAAAACCAGAAATTTTTCTATGTTGAAAAACAATGTTATAGTATTGCTGTATCGCTGAAGAAGTTCGGAGAGGTCAAATTGCTGGGAGAGGACCAGTTTTTGTTTAAAAAATGACTGCTTTTATGTAGCCTTTGTGATTCAAAGGCTGGCGCCCTGGTTTCAAGACGACAGCACAGAGGTCCAGCCTCTTCCAGACCACTCGGGCCAAAGACACACACAGTACCAATGTGGTAGATGGTTGAAATGGCGTTTATTATTTTATCTCTTGGGATTAAATAGTCTGGGGGCTTTACTACGTTAGGAGGGGGACGGTAGAATAGCTAGGGTTAGTAAGAAGTGGAAAACTACTGGAATGTTAAGTGGGGGTTACATTCTTCGGGTGATCCCTTATCTCTAGGAGAAATGAGGTAGGGAGCAGTTTCGATTCTTGCTGCTTGCTGCTTTCCGTCACATCACGTGATCTTCCGTTCGCCTATCCCTGACTGCCACACTTTTAGAACACGCTAAAAGGGACTTGTGTGAGGGGAGGAGGGCCATAGATGTTTTTTTTCTGTGTGTTTTTGTGTTGGGTTGGTTTCATTTTTTTCCAAATTGTATCACTTATTCCAGCCAATTGTTACCCCTCCCTCCAATCCTTGCACTTACGAATTTATGTTGACCACACACATGGGCATGCTTACTCCCAACTGGCAATGCCTTTGTGCATGTAAGATTAATCAAAGCAGATTAAAGTAATGGTACAAAAGCGTGGATACAGACGGCATGGGAAATAGAATGGGAGCAGTCATTGTGAAAAAGAAACCAGGTGTTCAACAATATGTATGCTGTTTGGGTTTTCTTAAGTCAGCAAGTCATAACTTAACATAACACCTTTTCTAGTCACAGGGGATGACTGCAAGAATAGGCTCAACAAAGGGATTCAAAACTCAAAAGGACTCGCTTATTTTCTTGGTTTGTAAGACACCTGGCTATTTTGCTATGTTACATTACTAGCCACAACATACAGGTCTTAGTTTAAACAGAGAAAGCTGGAATACGGAGTTTTTAGGTAGAAATTTATAAACTGGTGGTAATAAACAGAGATTTTCCTGTACACAATGTGATTTTCATGCTACAAACAGAACTGCTTGCATTTAAATACTGAACCAGGAAAAACTTGTTATCTTAAATACCAAAATAAACCTTCTCTCTCATACTGCTCATTGCAAGTTTCTACCAAAACTTTCTGTTCTGACTAGCTTTCTACTACAAAATTAAAGAAATTAAAGCTTGCTCATCTTCATAGTTAGGGAAAATTACTTTGCTAATCTCTGCCAAGAGACACAGGTGTGACTGAAAAGTCTTTGCCTCCAAGAGAGAACAACTGCAGTAAAGCTATTTTAAAAATGCTATAGCTGGAATGCTGAACAAAACCAGAAACAAAACAAAACAAACAAGCAAAACAACCAACTAACCAACCAACAAAACCCAAGAAACAAAAAAATACCCGCAACTCATTTGTTAGCTATTTGATCATCACAAGTCACTAAGCAGGTCTCAAGATGGTGCAGCTTCTATCTGAGCGTTCCTCTTGAATTAAATAGCTTTACCTTTTAAGACAGACTGAACTCTGTCACTTTTGAAACTGTACTACAGACAGGAAAGGTAGGGATTTTTCTTTAAAATTTAATCAATGTGATCCGGAGCACAGACAATTACTTGCTTTTCTTCTGACTAGAAAAATATTGTTATTGAGTATCACTGAAGTGTAGTGATGCAATTCTTTGGGTACTTCATTTTTGAATTTCCACAGTTTAATATTGGATATGTTAGATAAGTGTAATACCAGCTCCAGTTGTCATCAGATTGTCCATAAATGGGCATATTAACTACTGGAATTCCTACTTTAAATCTCTGCAATTCTTTCGTTGTAGTTTTTTGTCTGAAAAATGTACTCTTTATTCTTTAAAATTACAGTGAATTGCTGAGTTTTGTTATTCAGAGGTAAATCATAACAACTTTGATAAACAGAACTTTTATATCAGACCAGACTCAATAGATGATCCATTTAATAGGGCTGTTTTATTAGTTCCACTATATAAATAAAGTCAAACACATGCACAAATAGCCTTTATCAAAGCATTTTCCTGCGTCTTTATTCTTTGACACTTATGCCACTTGATACAAGTGCAGGTCAGACGAAGAAAATTAACTTTGTTGGTTTAGAGTTTCTTCCCCCCTTCCAAAGAATGGAATAACTATTAATATTATTCAGTAAAGAATTTCCATTAAAAGAAAATATCTTCTATTCCAAAGGACACATATGCATATTTGGTAATTTACATCCATATGGAGTTTGAAATTCAGACCAATCTTGGCAGTGGTCTGCATGGAATTTCTACTGATGATTTTCCTCTGAAATTCTTCTTTCTCTAAAATTTTCTTTTACTCCTTTTGGAAAAAATAAATTACTGAATAAAAAAGGAAATTTTTCAGAAACAATGAAACAATCTAAAAAATCCAAAAGAGAAATATACAAATTATGCAAATGGTGAGAATAAGAAACATTTAAAAGTGAAATTAAAAGTAAATTTTAACACTACAGTTTAAACCAGTGAAGAATTTATTTTGATTACAAATTTCAAAAAGAAAGGATATGTCCTTAGTTCAACTATGTTGGTATTGATGCTCTGAAAAGCCTCTTGGAAAAAACAAAAACTTTTACTAAACTTTCTGATTTATACTTGCAAAGAGTTAAATATATATTTTTTTGGTATGTCTATCTTAAACATTTTAATCAATACTGAAACACAACTGTAATTTCTTAATATTCATGCAATCCACTATTTTGCATTGAAAAAGACTGGCAAATGCTTTTGTTTGTTAACTGGATTTAAGAAAAATCTCAAACTGGAAGACATTTAGTCCTATGTTTAGTTTTTGCCTCTGAAACAGACAGTGCAGTACTGAATAAGTTGTTTTTCACCATTCCATCTCTCCAAAGTGGGAAGTCTAGCTATTTTCTGCTTTCTTTTGGTTTTTTGGGATTTTTTGGTTGGCTGGTTAGGGTTTTTTGTGGTTGGGGGCCTTTTTTTTTGTTTCATGGGTTTTTTTCCCTTTAAGGGGTGTGTGTGTCTTCTTGTTTGTTTTCTTCTGTAATTTACACTGCTTTCCAAGGCTGGCCACTTCTTTCATACATTCATAGCACATTGTCAAGTATACTAAAGCTATACTGTAAAAAGCTGACAGATCCCTTTTCTTTGAATCTGCCTCAGTCATGGCTTAATTGCAGTAATGTGAGGAAGGTCAGGCTGCTATCCCTTCAAGAGAGTATTTCCAATGAAAACTGGAAGTCAGGGAAAAAAGCAGACACTGCTTGCTTTAAAAGGTTCCATTTTATAGCCTTTGAGGACTGAGACCTCAGAGTACTTGCATGGTACTCTCACACAAAATTTTAAACACAGCTGTCTGAGTTTCTCCTGCTGCTGCTGCTAACAGTTACATTGAAGGAGATAATGTAAAGGTACACAGAGGACATTTCGGTTGTTATATTTCGAATACACTGGGCTTTTCACTGATAAGAATGTTTGAAGTGTGCATTGGACACACATCAAATTTGCTTGGTCTTTTGCTTCGAACGGTGTGCTAATGTTAAGATGAACATTGACGAGTTACATTTCTTTTTTCTCTTCCTTTAGCAGATTCAAGAAGGAACTTTAATACCTGCTGCTGGATGGGCAATGCAATGGGGTACAAGCAATCTCACAGATTTCTGGAATGCAGTGGGGACAATTATTTGGCACAGAGACTGGACAGAACAAACAGAAGAGAGACTCTGCTGCTACACATAAATAGGGAAGATCTAATCAAGGATGTGACAGTCATTGCCAACCCTAATCTGACTGACTGACAGTGAATCAGTACTGTTTCAGTTTTTTACTTGTTAAGATCCTGAGCAAAGTGAGGTAAAAGGCTACTGCAATCATATCCCAAAGTTCCAAAATAATGCATTTTGGCTCATTCAGGCAAATGATAGGCAATGTGAAAGAAGTAAGGCAAAGACTAAGAAAATTTGTGCCTCATGGCCCTTGATCTGGCAAGGTCTGCTCTCAGGAATCACAGCTCTCTGCATCTAGCGACAGGTTCTGGGGAAGCACTACCCACAGCAGAGGTTGGTTGGGTAAGGTATTGCTTAAGTGAAGTGGACATAAACAAGTGTGAGCAATTGGAAATCCTCTGAGAATCCTGAAGGAGCTGGGTGATATTGAGATGTTGTTCATGAATGTCTTTAAAGCATTATGCGACAAATGAATGGAAGAAAAGAATATGTTAGCTACACCCATCTTCAAAAAAAGAAAGAAGGCTTTAGATAACTACAAACTGGTCAGCCTAATGTAAGAACTCAGGAAAATTGGGAAGCAAAGCCTCCTGAAAGTCATACAGAACAGAAAGGTGATTTGGAATGGCCATCTTGGCCTTACCAAGGATAAAGGTCTTGACCACACTCCTTTCCTTCTATGAAAAAATGAAAAGCTCTGCAGACAAGAGAAGAGCAATGGATGTTGTTAGTATTGACCTTAGTAAGCAATGCAGAATGAACCCCATGGCTAATGAGCAATGTGGACCAGCTGTGTTATACTCCTCAGCATTCAATGCTGTGGAGCATTTCCATCAACGGCTGGATGTGAAATGGTCTAATACCTTAGCAGGGAGATGTCAGAGAGACCTCAAGCCGAAGCAATTAGCTACAAAGAACTTCAGGCATTTCAAAAAAGTCAAATGAAAAGGTGCAAGCTGGGAACTGACTCAAGTGTGGAAGCAACTTTGCTGAAAAGAGCAACAGGCTGATTAGGTGGCTTCAACAGGTCCCCTCCATCCTAACTTATTCCATGTGTTATGACTGGCTAGCAAGGAATGGCACCCAATTTCATCCTCTTGTATTACTTCAGAGGACTAGAATTTGTAGAGAAAAGAGTGATTAAGATGCAATGCTTTCTCTCTTTTTCTCCTTTTCTTGGTAAAAGTCAGAATGATGGTTTGCTCTTCATAAAGTTCTTTTCAATTACTCTTTTTGCCTACAGAAAGATAAAGTTAAAAGGACGATTTCAAATAGACATACAAAAAGCCAAGGCTTTCATTTCCTTTCTCTCAAAAGAAACAGATCGTCAGGAAGGTTTAAGAAATGGTTCAGATAGGAATACACTTTTTTCCTGGGAGTTAGGTTATAAACAAAAGTCAAATGAGTTTTCTCTTCCACCCCCAATGAATTTGCATTTTTCATTCAACTTCAATGAGAATTAAATTTAAAAATGGGGAATTGAACCCTAAAAATAGTAAAAACCTCAGCAAAACCAAGAAAGTGACAAAAGAAAGAACTGGGCAAATGACCTCGGTGAAATGTCAGTAGTTTAACCAACAGAGAAGTTTTATATCAGTGATTGATTTTCGAGCGTAACGCAGCTAGACTTATAAGGCTTAAGCTTAGTTTAAAGGACAAAGGTCCATGCTATAGGTAGTATCATTACAAGTCAGCTTAAATTTTAGTGGGAAGAATGAGGTTAATTTACTACTGTTTCTGCATGTTTATATTGCATGGATAGAAATTGACTGAAAGTCATCCATTTTGTGGATGCTGGGAAAGCTGGAAGAAAACTAGGGATAGTTTTATCGATAAATATCTACTGATGAAAAATTACACTGAAAATTACTTTAAAAAAAAAACCCAAATCCAATTTTGAAGAGGTTCATAACATCAGATATTGAAGTGCTGAGAAAATTTCTCCTGTATTATGTGTTATCTCATAAAGAGAGGCTGGTTTATTAACTGTTTTGTCTTTAAAAGAGAAAAATTTTTGAAAAGGTAAAAGGTGATCCTGAGTCAAACACAGATGTATCAGACAAAAAGGCATTTTTTTTTATTCATACATAATAGCTAACAATCTTTGATCGATCAAATAGTATCCAACCAAATAGTAAAAGTAAAAATGGTTTTTTGCAATGAGCTATTACATATTTTCCCAAGACAACGTCTGAAAGCCTCTTAGCTCTGCCTTTATAAACTGGACCATATGAAGGAGTGGAAAACAGATTCTAAAGAAAAGATATGCACTGAATAAAATAGATGTGCACTGAGTATTAGCTGGACTGAGCTCAGAGGTTTTACATCCTGCAACTTCGGGAACGCGCTGGCATAGTGCCCCCACTACCAAACTCCTCAACATGCAGAGACCATATGGGATTTTGACAGAAGCAGCATGACATCAGTTCAATTTCCTTTTTCTTCTAAAGATCAAAGTATTCATATATACAGAACACTGTTTACGTATCCAACTGAAAGCTAATTCTTTTAATACATGCGAAGAAGGTAAAACGATTTGTGGTATATGAATTTGTACAAAATATGGCTTGATGTGAATTTTGTACATTGAAGAAATTATAAAGAATTATTTAGGATGTTACAGAGTCGCAGGTAACTGCGATTACTTTGGATAACTTTATAGTTACAAATTAGGAAACAAGGAAACATTTTCAACAAGAGTGGGAGAATTTGCTTTTTATTATACATTTTGGAAACAAACATCTAAGTTTTAAAACAAGCCTAATAGTGTGTAATTTCTGTTTTGTATTTTCAGAAGGCTTTGAAGGTTTGACACACCTTATGAATTATCATGTGGGCCTGTAACAGCTGTAATTTTAACAGTTATCCTCTTCATCAAAAGGCTTTTTACTTAAAAAATACTCCTACAATGAAGGTAGATATAGAGTTTGATATACAAAGCAAATAGCTATATGTTGCTCCTTGATAGTTTTTTAAAACAAGTTTTGCCAGTCTTTCTGACCAAACATGGCCATCATATAATTGATCTTGTCTGTCTTTTCACAATATGGTCTTTTAACTATCTTATAGAATATTATACCTTTAACTTGAAAACATAAAGTAAAAAAAAGGAAACTTAACTGTTATCATACACAGTGTTGGTTGTAATTTCTTTCATTCACTCTAAGCCCTACCCATAAAAAAATCTAAACTTCAGGAGAGGAAGAGCATCATAGTTTATAACCACACTGTAACTCCTTATGATAGAGGCAATTTGCCAGTGATCAGCATAAGGAAACACAGTGAATTCCCACAGGAAGTAAGGATCACCAGAGACACCCCTCTCCAAGGGCAATGTGCAACCTAATTTTCTCTTGATGCCTTAGGATTTTGGCTTTTATATTTCTCATATACTTATAACCCTGCAATTCTTGGTGTGTAAATCTAAAGCCCATATGAAAGTGTTAGCTACTGCCTTTAGACAAAACAATCTAAAAAGCCCATATGAAAGTGTTAGCTACTGCCTTTAGACAAAACAATCCATCTTCAGGCCTGGACTTCGAGGACACCTTACTGCTTCAGGCCCAAGATATGTAAACAACTATTGATGAAGGGGGGCAAACTTGGGATAAAATACTTCATTACCTGAGGCTCTAATTGGAAGAGCTGGCCCCAATATGCTAATAGACCAAACTTATGAAAGTATGGAGAACTCGTGACCAGTCGTCCATTTTGAGTGGTCTATCCTGGGGAGCGGATCTCAGGGGGTCCACCTGGGGTGTAAGCCTCACCCCAAGCGAGCTTTGACTGACCTGGATGTACCTGAAGGCCTTCAAATAAACACCATCGCTTTTTAACCTTTTAATCTTTATCAAGTCTCTCTCTTTTAGGTAGTCCCAATAAGGCATCACTCCAACATAAAAATTTACCAGACTGCTACAAAATATAAGTAAATAATAAAACATTGGGGAAAAAAAACCCAACCAAAAACCAAAAACAACTGATCTCTTTCTATGACAAACTGACTTGCTTAGCAGATGAGGGAAAGGCTGTGGATGTAATCTACCTAGACTTTACTAAAGCCTTTGGCATAATTTTCCACAACATTCTCCCAGAGAAACTGACTTTCCATGGTGTGCAGAATGGTGTAAAACTTCACTGGGCAAAAAACTGCATGGATGGCCAGCCCCAGAGTGTTGGTGAATCCAGCTGGCCATCCAGCTGGCAACTGGTCACAAGTGCGGTTCCCAAAGGCTCAGTGTTGGGGCCAGTCCTGTCTAATACCTTTATCAATGATCAGGGATCTAGTGCACCCTCAGTAAGTTCACAGAGGACACTGTGTTGGGTAGGAGTGTAGATTTTCAGGAGGCTCTGCAGATCTGGATAGGCTGGATCAATGGGCCAAGGCCAACCATTGGCCTTGTATGAGGTTTAAGCCAGGTGCTGGGTCCTGCACTTTGATCACAACAACCCCTGCAGTGGTACAGGCTGGGGGAAGAGTGACTGGAAAGTGGCTTAGAGGAAAAGGAGCTGGGAGTTCTGGCCAACACAGCTGACCATGAGCCAGGAGTGTGCCCAGGTGGCCAAGAAGGCCAATGGCATCATGACCTGTATCAGAAATAGTGTGGCCAGCAGGACTAGGGCAGTGATCATCACAGATGAGGCTGCACCTCAAGTACTCTGTTCTGCCTTTCACAAGAAAGATATTGAGGCACTGGAGTCCAGAGAAAGGCAATGGTGAAGAGTCTGGAGCACAAGTCTTAGGAGGAGAGGCTGAGGGAGCTGGCATATTTTAACCTGGAGAAAAGGAGGCTCAGAGGGGACTTTATCACTCTCTGCAACTACCTGAAAGGAGGCTGTAACGAGGTGGGGGTCAGCCTCTTCCCCCAGTTAATCAGTGATAAGAAGAGAGAAAACGGCCTCAAATTGCAACAGGGGAGATTTAGATTAGAAATTAAGAAAAATTGCTATACAGAAAGGGTTGTAAAACATCAAAACAGAGTGACCAGGGAAGCAATGGAGTCACCATCCCTGGAACCGTTCAAAAAATCTGTGAATATGTCACTTCAGGGTATGATTTAGTGGTTAAAATGGTGGAGGTGCTAGATTGATGTTGGACTTGTTCTTATCATCCCTAATAATTCTATGATCCTATGATTCTATAATTCTAATGATAGAGTCAGGATACAAATTATGTGTTATTGATCTATACTGACCTACTTCTCCAAAGATAAAATGAATTGTCTTTGTAAATGATGCAGTTTTAACACTTAAGCTTGAAATCTACCCAGTGATTTTAATGGAATTTTGTACAACGTATGCTCTAATCTGTTTGAAAAAATTCCTGCTTTGAACTTTAATCACAAACCAGATCCTGTATATTATTTAATCCAAAAGAGCTCTTCTTTCGGTTAAAGTAGTTAACTATAAGATTTTTTTTTTCAATTATCAAGAAAAAATATTTAAAGTCTCTCACAAAGCTTATATACAAAAGAGTTTCCTAGTTTCTAGATGTGTAGGCACAGATCATTTTGTATCATCTCTAGTGATGATATATCTGTGATGGATAGTGATGATATGTACTCTTAATAGCTTTGCATGGAGCTCTGTAGATTTTAAAATATTGTCATATTTTGTTGTTCTTTCCTGCAATGATAATGGAGGACATGTTAACTGGAGCTGAATTAACCTTAAAATTTGCAACTATAGGAAAAATTAATTTTTCCTGCAGCATAAAAGATTGGTACTACTTGATACCACCCACATCATCAAACAAGCTTCAATAACAACTAAAACTATTTGGTAAAAATGCTTCCCACATAATTTTTTAAATTCATAGCTAGAAATTATTTTTATTCCTGAAAAAAAATTTTCTGTCCATTTCAAATACAGATGAAGACAACTGTTGAAAAGAACGTGGAGGTAATACACTTTAGGCACAGATAATTACTTTTGAAAACAGTCACGTAATGTAAAGTGGGTTTTGTATTTTTAAAATTACAAATTCAGAAAGTTCCTAAATGTTATATCCTAGAACTGTAAACTCATATAAAGTATTAGAAAAGTAAAAGCAGAGAAAGATGGAAAAGTGGATTTAATAAATCTTATTTTACTGATTCCATTCATTTAAGTATAAACACAAAATTTACCAGGGTGTTTATGTACAAAATTTTCATTTTTCTTGAATAAGTTTTTAGTGAAAAACGGGTTTTTTGTTTTCTTAGAAGCTTTAACTGATTAATTTTTACAAGGTATAACTCTAGATAATTTTCTTTATATGTTGAAATATTTTGAGGTTTCTTAGAAGTGCATAAACAGTGACAAAAACACAGAAATCAAGGTGACCTTTTCATGTACGCACACATTTTAAAGCATGCATCTGCCACTTAATCTAGTGACAGTCGTGAGTATGAGAAAGGGACAGAAAAAAAGGAGAAATTTTGGTGAACTGGATAAAATAATCAAGTATTACTTCTTACAGGACAAAAAAAAATAGTATTCTAGTTAAAATTCACTATGTACTTTGATAATAATATGTATTTTTTTCCATTAAAAGACATTAGCATTAATTTTTCTATCCACAGACAATGTAAATAAAAGCATTTGGGTGTGTAACAGCTGTGCCTGCTAGATAAGACAAGCATTGTGAAACAGTGGAGAAGTAATTTTCCTGTGACTTATTTATATTCATCACTTCTATAAAAATGAAAAAGGGGGAGGAAAATCAATTCCAGCATTTGGGTGGAAAAGCTAAATAATTATTTTGTGAAGACTGTGAATTGTTGTGGTGACACCTTTATTCTGGTTCATTTCCCACATTTTTGAGATACTAATCAACACAGTGAAGAACTTTCAAGTGGCTCTGAAATGTATTTCTTTCTTAGATTTCAAATTTTGTAGGGCAGCTGAGCAAATGCTAAAAGCTGTTCTGTGTCTGCTATGTCTGATGACAAAGAGAGGCCAAAAAGTTTTTATGACATATAACTTGATTGAATTTCACAAACATCTAATAATCTCCTGCTGTCAAAGAGGAGGTCATTAGTTGCCTTTAAGAAATAAAAAAGGCTTATTTCTGTGGATATAGCATGAGGCACTGCCTCCCACTTCTGAAACTTCCTCTAGGTTATAGGTAGCTCTTCTAAAAAATACTGCATATTTCACATATGAAAATATCAAATCGTGGATTCATTGGAAGTTATAATTTCGCCAAATCTCTTTTACTTTCCAAATCCTACAGAGAACTGTTATGAAAGGGAAACCATCTTCATTTCAGTAGCAATGCAATGATAAAATATAAAATAATATAATCTTCTGAAAGAGCATAGGCTTTGTTTCTTAGGAATACCTTGTGCTGAATTCCTTGTCTGACAAACTGATACACAAGTTGTTTTCAATGGTACAAAATCACTACTCTCAGAACTGAATTTTGCAAATAAGTTGGCTATAAGTTATCATTATCTCCATGTGTACACTCCAGTGATCTTTACAAGAGTTTTATATCCTCTTAAATCCATGAATGCATTTTGGGTTAGGAAAAGTGATTGTGTGTTCTAAAAAGAGCAGGTGGTCAAAAATTTACTATGGAGAAAAGTAAGTTCTAGGGTGATCAGCAGAAACAAGCTCTACCAACTGACCAACTACTGTGGCCTACAGCCTTTTTGTCACTTGTGCAAAGCCCATCTTAAAATGTAATTCCTTCTATCAAGACAGGCTCAGAGAGCTACGGTTGTTCAGCCTGGACAAGAGGAGGCTCCAGGGAAGCGTTCCAGCAGCCTTACCGGACCTTAGGGGCGCCTACAGGAAACCTGGAGAATGACCTTTTTTGAGGGTATGTAGTGACAGGACAAGGGGTAATGCCTTTAAACTGAAAGAGGACACGATTAGATTAGATATACAGAAGAAACTCTTTACTGCGAGGGTAGTGAGACACAGGAACAGGTTGCCCAGAGAAGTTGTGAATGTTCCCTCCTCGGAAGTGTTCAAGGCCAGGTTGGATGGGGCTTCGAGCAACCTGGTCTAGTGGAAGGTGACCATACCAGGGGGTTGGAACTAGAGGATCTTAAGGTCCCTTCCAACCCAAACCATTCTATGATTCTGTGATGACTCCCAGGGAAGCAATTCATTGTTCTTTCAACTGAGAAAAGACAAGGAGCTATTTGAGGCTCTCAATATAAAGGCAGAAAAAGAAAATATTAACAGAAAGCAAAAAATAAGTAGATTAAATAGAAAATTGTTTTATGGGACTTTAAATAACACTGTAGAAGGATGCTACTCAAATATATTATCCTCTGCATTCCCAAACAGAGCTGATAATTTCAGAATAATTTCCTTGAGGAATAAAGCTCTCTTTAAATCACAGTCTTTGACAATTATTTGCAAAGGTTTATTTGCAATATAATTAGCAACTATGGATAACCACATATTTTAAATCACATGCCAAGTGTACATTTTATGATTGTCACACAGTCTATACCATAATCCAAATATTTCCTTCCCTGTTCTCTATTCTCCCCCTTTTTTATGCTCTTTCCCATCGGCTGGTGTTCAGGAGACCTTTCTGTTGACTGGTTTTAGCATGCTACTCTGTCATGAGGTCCCTGTGCTCAGCTTTCATCTATAATCCTATGCCTGGCATAATGCCCAAATAAACACCTTTATCAGACTAGTACTCTCAGAGTGACTGTCCAGTCTCTCACCTGTGCTTATGGTACAGCAAGTCCAACGGCTCATCTATGCTATGACCTTCATGCTAGCCTTCAGCCTGGGAGGGCAGGCTCTGAAGATCTCTTCTCCAAATCTTTCAAATGCTCCTCTATGTGTCTGCACACACCAGGTGTAAGCACACACACAAAGAAGAAACAGGAGTTCTGTATTAGGACTTAGTACTGTGAAAAACAATTATCCCAAACAACAAAGACTAAATTCTTTCCACCCCCACAAGTTTCCACTATCGATAAGTTTAAGAGTAGTATTAAACAAACAAATAAAGGGTGTGCACACAGTTTCCTGTTATTGATGGCAGGCCTTGAATGTGGCATAAGCTGACAGACACGTGCACAGAATAAAACAAGATGTACCACATAGTTTTGGTTCACCAAAGTTCAGTGTTTTTCCTTTTTTTCCCTGTTGCTGAGAAAAGCTATTTTGAGACACAAAAGAGAAGGCATATGTTTATGGGTGGTTTTTTTAGAAAATCTGACATGCTATAAGAATGTTTGTCAATTCTATCATGGTTTTCTCCCACATGCTGTTGATTGGCGGTGGCTGCAGCTGGAGCAAATTGCCAGTCATGGTTGCTAAAATTGATACTCTGAGGACATACGGAGATAGTGGAAAAGTCATTATATCCATTTTGGTGAGAGTTTCTCCAGCAGTAGGCTTATTAACCTTTTCTCCAGTTTGTTTAGAGTCTGGGTTTGGTGTCATTGTAACATTCCCTAACACTCCCACCTTCCTCTCCCCACTGCCCCAGTGAAGGTAGTTGCTCCTAAATGTGTGAGTAGAGCCATGTTTTGAAAAAAATGTATCTGCAAGCAGACAGCCCGCAGCAGAAGAAGTAAATAAATGTGGTCTCAAATGTTTTCACCATTTCACTGAGAGTAGAATAATCTTAGAGAAAATTGTTTAGGTGGGATTAGACTCATTCCACATTTACACAAACTTGAAATCATTTTGCAGGCCAGCCCTGCATGGTGTGCCTGTGATAAGCCCAGTAAGAACTAGGCAGCTAACTAATAGGTCAATAGATGGATTCTGAAACTCTTTTACTGTTATATGGAAGCTTCTTAGTTTCTCCAGAAGGCAGAGCTTTCAGACGTGACATAACAGTACTGACTAATCAGTGTCTCCATATGGTGCAGAAATTTAAGAGACAAAATAATGTTGATAGGAAAAGTAATTTGAAATGTGTATATATATATATATATATGTATAAATGAGTATATATAAGTACATATGCAATGGAAAAAAAGAGAAGTCTGGAAATTCTGGAAAAGATCTACGTGCAGCATCTCATCAGATAGAAGTTTTTCACTCGAATTGGCAGCAAAATGAATGTCACCACGATACAGAATAAAGAAGCAATATTTTCTCTAAGTTTCTTTTTCAGCTGCATCTGGAACCTCTTATCAGGTTAGGATACATGGACAAGAAGAATAGTCAAATTGCTTCCAATTCAAGAATAGTGAGAATCAAAAAAGTAGGTAAATAAATAAAAAAATAGCTACCCTTTTACATGACAACCCTGGAGTAAGTGCTGTGCTTGTAACCCTTTGTGTGAAGGTGAATCCCCCTTCAAAAAAAGTGCAATTAACCAAAATGCTCAATTTTACCTTCCTAATAATCATCTTTTTTAATAGAAATTTTTTACTTGTGGCTTACTACATATATTGAAGTCACATATGGTTCAGGCCATGTCTCAGGTGACAAGTCTGGAGGCTGTGAGGCAGGCAATGTGAGAAAAGTAAGATGTGTGCTTTTCCATTTTTTTAACTTTTATCTTACTGATTCTTTGAGAGACGTGAAAAGGTATTTAACTCAAATTAAAACAAAGTAATTCCTAAATAAAGATTTTTTAACTGTTTCCAGATTCATAGCATGTCAAAAGTTATAGCATTATTTCTTTCTTTTCTTTGTTTTTACAGTTTCAGGAAGGACAATGGGAACACATGATCGGTAAGTAAATGTCAGATAAACCCAAGAATGCATCACTTTATGCTAACACGAGACTAAAGAGATATCAAGGCATACAACATGAAAAATCTGTTCAGAATAACTGTCTTTTTACTATTCATGTTTGCATTGAACTGAAATAAATCATGCAATCTGCTTCAATATAAATTTTTTGTTAATTTTTTAACAATACAAAAAAGTAGTAGAAAATTATTAGGCATTTGTCAAAGCCTTTTTTTTTCAAATTAAAAGTCTAAACACCAGACAATATCTAGGTAAAAATTACTGATAAATAGAAATTCTAAATACCAGTTATCTTTGAGCATCAAGCTAATTCAAATTAAGCTAACAGTTAATGGCAGCTAACTTTCCAGAAATTAAAGTCTTCTCATGTTGTTGCCACTAATTAAAAGTTGACAAGATGAAACTACATGAAAATATAGTAGGGACTCTTTAAGCATAATGAACTGCGATTGTTGCATTACATAAACAGCTTTCAGAATAAGTTGGTGTTCTGTGTGCTTATCAGAGTTTAATTAAATCATATGATATTATGAAGAAACTGGAGAACATTTAATTTACTATGAGCTGGACAAAACAGATTGACAGGTAATTTCTGTTACAAATTACAGAATATGCCAGTCACCATATTATGGGACACTAGATCATATTTGGGAGGGCATTTTGTTAAATGGGGAATGCCAAAATATCTATAAATTCTTTATGGCTGAAAACAGCATGGAAGCACACTATTGTCTCAAGTCATTCTTACCCAAAACACCCTCAAAACCAAATTTTCACTGTCCTGTCTCGCAGGTGAGCAATTAAGCCACAGTTATAAGAGGCATGGCTGCCACAGCCTAGTGAGATCTGTGTGTCTAAATAAATTACAAACTCCTGGCCAGAAATAAATTACTGCACTAGACTATAGGACTACAATACGCTAGGGCAATCATTTATAATTCTGCTATTTTTCTCCATTTATGTGCATTCATGTATTCGTACTTCTGTACAATGCTTAGGTTCACCTCTGCTTACAGCAATAGTCTTTTCCTCAAATACAAAATTCTCATAACAATCTGCATATTAGAACAAAAAAGAATGGGATCAAATGTAACTTCTTTTTTTTTTGCACACAGTGAAAAAGGATAGTAATTAGTATTTCATTTCCCTGATATTGCACTAAAGAAAACAAAATAAAAAACAATGGAAGGGGTTTTGTTGTGTGCTTGCAATTGTGAAGCACTGTACACCTGATGACCGCATGTGTAAAATTGAGTGGTGGCAAGTAAAACAGAGAATTTGATCTTCACCTTCCACACTTCACTGTGATCCACGTTAAATTTTTATTGGGAGGGAAGTTGAGCTTTGTGGGGAAAATAATTCTTTGTATCTTACTGTTAAAAAAATTGCAGAACTCTATTGGCAATGCATAAATTTAGGGAAAAGTGAAATCTGTAACTTTTGTTTCACATTAAGAACTCTCTCTAAGCTGTAGCTGAATTCAGATTGCTTATTATCTTGCCACATTAAAAAGCTAAGTAATAATATGTTCTTTTGTGTAACCATCTGATGAGCTTACTTTCATGACTTTTTCTAATAAACTAGCATAATCTCCCTGAAGAAAGAGAAAGTCACATGTAGATCTCATTATGCTATTGCAAAAGGCATACACATCCCTACCTTCACCCACTGTTCATTTGGGAGATTCAGCTCTCATTGAAATGCAGGTTTATCTTTTTGTTCACTTCTGTTGACTTCCTGTGTGCATGAGGCTCATAAAACCTCTGGCCTGGCTTATAACTGCATTTCAACTGTTCTTCTGATTTTCAATCTTGCTTTGAAATCCTTTTATCTTGGCAGAGATTTGTCTAACTTCCTGTCTGCTACTCAACCTTGGTTTGGGAATTATATTAAAAGTAGAACCTTTGAAAAATGGATTGAGATTAACAAGTGCTGCAAGTATTTAATAAATATTCTCTTACTGACATAAAGCATTGGGGTTTTTTCAAGCTGTCAACCAGAGAGACAGTTATTACTATGAATAATAGATTGAGTTTTGAGATAATTTATATTAAAAAAATAAATCCTGTATCTGTAAGACTTTTTCTTGCAAAGAATATCAAAACCAAATTAACTTGGTAGCATTCTGTACCTGAAAATAACATCTGTTCAAAGAATGTTTGTTAAATTATTTACTTGACATATTCTGTATTTTTTTCCCTGGGAAAAAAATCCAGTATTTTTATTTCTGTCTACGTTCTCAAAACACTAAAATTTCTGTCCTGGTTCTGGACAGAACCAGGGTTATTTTTTGCAGTAGCTAGGAGGGGGCATGGCCAGGACTTCGAGGTTATTCTTTAGCACCTCATGTCGTTGCCAGGGATGAGGAAAGGGGGCTCTCTTCCGGGTTGAAGGGATTCCTTCTAGCCGAGAAAATGTGGTGGAGGGAGCAGTCTGATATTGTTTGTTGTTGGGGGCTTTCCCTGTAAATACTTCCTTTTCTTATAGCATTTGTTATTAACATTTTTGCTGTTACTGGTTTTTTTCTTATCTTGTTGTTTCCAGCAATTTGTTCTTACTTCAACCCATGATCTTTGCCTTTTGTGCCTCCATTTGGAGGGGAGAGCAGAAGTAGCACGTGGTTTTAGTAAGAGTACAAAAATTGGAGAATACCATTCCTAAACCATGACAGTTTCCTCAGTATCAGAGACCGTTATATCTATTTAAATGTCTGGAGCAATGAACATAAATATGTTATTTGTGCTACAGAGTGAGATTAAAGCTGATTACAGATGTTGCAGCGTGCTCGGATGGTAATTGCCGCAACCTTTCCCGAAAGCGCTCCTGCAGCCGGCAGTGCCTCGGCGCAGTGTGCGGTAGCCGGCGGGAGAGGAGCAGGGCTGCGCCTTCCCCGCTAATCCCACCAGCGCAAGCAGCAGCGCAGGCACTCGCACATCCAGCACCTTAAGATGGGGGTAAAGAGTTGGAGGCGGACTCTTCTGAGATAGCAACAGATTTATTGCCCAGGGATCCAGGGGCAGAAGACCTCCGAGCACAGGGGGGCACAGGATTATATACGGAACTAAAACAGGGGCGGGGAGAACACCACGGACCAGTAACACGAGGGCAAGAGGGAGGAGAGAAAGGCGGGACTACAGTACACAAACCAATGAGGGTAGGTGAGGGGAGGAGCAGGGGGACAGGGCCAACGAGGCACCGAGTGAGGGAGAACTCTCCAGAACATAACCATATACAGAACACAGATTGACAGGACTAAACCAAACAGGGGAATGTACCAAAACAGGGCTTGGAGGGGCAGAGACCTTCCTCACCATTACAACCGAGGGGGAGACTTTAGGTGGCTGGCCCATTCTCAGGCCAAGCCACCACCACATACAGATACTCAGATAGGTGAATAAAATCTTAATGTTTAGTTAAAGAACATTTAATTTGACACAGAGACCTCAATAGGTAATGGGGTGAAGACAGCAGTGTTTTAGTTATGCTCACACTGCATGCAGTAGCTCCCTGGTTAAAAGGAAATGACCACAACCTCAGCATCTTTTGACTTCAGTGAGGCCATTACCATATATCTCATCTAAGGTCTTACGCTTCAAATTTCTTTGGTTATATGGTTCTTTTGAACACAGAAGTCAGTACTAATCCTTTGGAGGTGAAAGTAGATTATGGAGAATCTTAAGAAACTTCCTCTAAGGAAAGATTTTCTTTAAGAAATCTGCCTCTTAAAAAATTTTTCTCAGACAAAGGGAATAATGAGGAACAGTTGTTGATGAGCCTTTCGTAGACAGTGGATGCAAAATCTTCATATGCAACCTATACGAGGAATATAAAAACACATGAACATGTTATATCACTTGTGACAGGTTACAATTTTTTACAAACACATTTCATGACTGAAGAGATACAGTGTGAAGTAATAGGAGACTCCAAAAGTACAAAGAAAACAAAATGAATCTCCTTTGTAGGTTTAAGTATCCAAACGTCGCAAATAAAGGTAGTTGCTGAAAAGATGGAAAATAACTTGGAAAGAAACAAACAGAGGATAACTGAGAAGACAAGAAAACCAGAAAATAGTGCAGGAAACTGAAGGCTGAGGACAACACAAAATACTTCACGGGAGATAATTCTGCTTGATGTATTCCAAAAGGAGTATATCCGTGTAATCATTTTTCAGTACCTCAGTATGGAAGATTTCAACAAAGCAGCAGTCGTTCATAAGGATGACCAAGTAAGGCTCCTTTCTAAAGCACATTTTGACATATTCTTAATTCAAAACCTGTTTATCTGTCTTCAGACATTTTGTAGTGATTGGAAGCAAGCTAGACATTACATAAAATAACTGCAGAAGCTTTTATGGAACTGAGTTCTGTTTGAGTGTATGAAAATAAGTTTGAAAGACTACATAATAACCTCCAGAAGTCTGTGCTAGTCATCAACTGACTTCTCAAAATAATGCTAAGCAGTAAGGAACAAAATTTTAGCACAAGCAAAAAAAATTATGTAATAACTTGTGCCTATATTTACATTATAATTTTGAAATTAGCAGCATTATAGAATAAGTAGCATAAAATTTATGATCTTAAATGTCTTTTCCAACCCAAATAATTTAATGATTTATATATAAATCTTTTTAAGTATTTATAGATATATTCATACTCCTGTGTTTCTTTTATTTAGGTTCTAGCTGAAGGTTCAAAATAGATACAATAACTTGAATCAAATGTTTTTCCCTTTAGGAAATGTCAGCAAAACTGTTTCAATATAATTACGTGTATGGATAATTTGTACTTCTAAATGGTAGGATGACAATAAAATATTACGCTAAAAAGGTAGGTCTGTTGTGATTGTACCTTTGATGTCTCATGAAAGGTGAAAAATTGAATATATTTTAACCCCATGATACAGTACTTTTAGGGCAACATTTTGTGCTTTGGTAACCTTCTTCACAAAGGATGCCCTCCAGAACTCAAGGATTAACAAATAATACAAGGCATCTGATTGCTAAGAACCCATTTTTTGACACACAAAAGCAAATACTAAAAGCATTGCATAACATGCTCTTATATTTTGGTATTTCCTATTAGGTCAGAGCAGCAAGTTTAAATGGAGGAGTTTTTTTCAGTAAGTGCAATGGATAGTTTATACTCAGAGAAGGAAGAAATCATTTTTGCAGTCTACGGCTTCCTCACAAGGGGAAGCAGATGGAAGGCACAGGATCTCTTATCTTTTGACCAGTGGTAGAACCTGAGTGAACAGCATTAAGCTGTGTCAAGCAAGGTTTAGGCTAAATTTAGGAAACGGTTCTTCACCCAGTGAGTGGTTGGGCACTGGAACAGGCTCCCCAGGGAAGTGGTCACAGCACCGAACCTGACAGAGTTCAAGAAGGGTTTGGACAACACTCTCATGCACATGGCGTGACTCTTGGAGATGGTCGTGTGCAGGGCCAGGAGTCAGACCCAATGATCCTTGTGGGTCCTTTCCAACTCAGGATATTCTATGATTCTATGGCTCTCAATAAATGAAAGTGAGATTTTAAAACAAAATTATTTGCATTAATTGTTTTTCTGTTTAGTTTAGTTTTGGTTTTTGTTCACTGAGTAGTGTTACTTCTAGCATTTCTAGTAGCAAAGACTTTGGTTTTCGGTTACACATTCTTTTCTTCTTTTTATAAAATTAATGCAGTTAGTAAATTTTTGTATTATTAATATCAAAATGGTTTTTTTGCAATATCAAAAATGGTTTTTTACATTTTTTCATGTTTGTTTGTATTCCATTGTGGAAAACTAAACTTGTATTTTTGCTGAAGCATGAGTGGCATTAACAAAGGGAACCCCTCAATACAAAGGCCTGTAAGACCCATTAATTTATATATAATTTCCCATCTTCCTCATTGTGTCTCAGAATGATCTCTCATTATAAATAGCACAGTAGTTTAGCAAAGTTCCTGTGTGCAGCTCTTAGTCATGGTGCTTGGAGGATGTAAATTAAAAAAATATTGTAAGAAAAATTCTTGAAGGAAAACTACATGGAATCTGTAACAGAGCTTTATTACTACCAATAATGTCTCCTATCTCTAGTACATACAGTTGTTAAAACTACTTGGAACAAATTACCAGCAGGCAATCAAGCTAGAAAAACAATGGGGATATGACATGAAATAAAAAATATGCTAAGTTAAAATTCACATTTAACACTTCATCATTCCATTGTTACAGAATGCATAATATCTGTAAATGGAGGTTAGATCTGTGCACCTTTTGACCTGTCTGCTGACAAGCTGTCCCAAAATAATAGTACCTGCAATTAATCTAAATTCTTAACAGAGTAATCTGTATTTTTGTTTGGCATAACTGCATGCTACAGAAAGTTATTTTTTAAAGCATATTAGTTACCAGAGAAATAGAAATGTTAGTTTTGAAACCGCTCACAACTCCTGCATAATCACACAAAGAAAACTGAAGAGAACACTAGGGATTAAATTAAGTCAAAGGTGGCAAAAGAAGACATCTTACAAATACTGCCAAATCATTTCGATAAATCCATATTCAAGCATACAAGGGGTTCTTCTGGAAAAATATATCTATAAATAAAACCACTGATTATACTAGCAAAAATCCCATCCAAAACCAGATGTTCAGAGTCATTTCAAAATGAAAAAAAGTATCTTCTTCTGAAAGAACATTGGAGGATTAATTTTTATGAAAGCAGGAGGAATTACAATTTTTGGATCAGATTCCTAAATTATTTCCTCCTTTGAATCTGCAGAGATTTGAAG
Source organism: Ptilonorhynchus violaceus (assembly GCA_013397565.1). Lineage (NCBI taxonomy): Eukaryota > Metazoa > Chordata > Aves > Passeriformes > Ptilonorhynchidae > Ptilonorhynchus > Ptilonorhynchus violaceus. The sequence continues at coordinate 165,678 of VZRJ01000018.1, forward strand.
AAAAAGTAGTAAAAGGGAGACTTGGATTGATACTCATATCTCTATTCCAGAAGCGTAAAGAGTTAGGATTCCAAGGTGCAGCAAGTGGTTCCATCAGTGGAAACAGCACATATCTCACTGAAATGTCAGCATGGTGTCTGGAACCAGAAGACTTGGACAGACTTTATATCTCTTTCTTGAGATTTAACCAAAGCAAATTGCCTCCTCTGGGGCATGCCTGAGCTAGTTAGGTAATTCCCTCCCTGTCCACTGAATGCCCCTGTGCTGGCAATTCAATATTTATGCATGTACAGAATAGTCCTAAGCAAGTGCAAGAGAGACTAGAAAAATAGGCACATAAGTCCCCTGTGAGGTGGGGCATGCTCCAAAGATGTTTAACACATACTGGCAAGTTCAGAAATGTAGAAATATTAATTCAAAGTTACTTTCTGCATACAGAACCCAGAACGCCTCACTCCCTTCTGAGAACATCCACCTGGATGGATACAGACAATGGCTTCTTCACAAATCATATGTTAGCCAAGTAACTCTGATTTGTTTAACCACATTTGTGCAATGCTGTTTATATTCTAAAAAATGAGGGAGACCTTATTCTTTTCTATATAGTAGTTTAGTTGTCAAAACAGCCATTCTCAGCTTTTGTAACTGATGATTTAGATTTTTGGGGAGGAAAAGAATTACCAGTATATTTTTTTATTCCCATGGCAGTTTTCATTTTGCAGCCAAAGTAGGATGACATTTTAAGGGGTCTCGTACTACTTTCATCAGTTTTGTTTGCTTGCTTGTATTCAAACGTTCATTTTTATTCCTCTTTGTAAAACTCTATTTACACTATTCTAGTGGTTTTGCATTTCAGTCTCTGATATGGCATAACACACTAATACCCTTTTATGAGAAATTACAAAAAAGTAGAGATTAGAATATTTTGGAGTAAGAAATTTGCATTTGTTGTCTTCCTTTTTAACAGATTCAAGCTCATCTCCTAAAGAACACAGTTCAGCAGCATATGGGACGGACAACTACAAAGACTGCTTACATATTTTACATTGAAGGGTAATTTGCTAAAAGAATTCCAAGGACACAATTCAAGACTTCTCATACCCTGTTAAGCAGCTTATGCTTATGTGTTCAATGCAGTCTTGTCAGATGGCTGTGAACCTGCTCTTCTCTGCCTAGAGAGAATGTGTACATTCTGCCACAGTGCTGATCTCCACGTAACAAAAGTTTCTCAAAGAAAGTGGGTTTGCTGCTTTCAGAGCATAGTTCTAGTCACAGTCCTAAGAAGATTTCATGTAGGTGGACATACTTATTTTCAACCCTGTATATTGTTGACTAGGTTTTTCAGTGTAACATCAGCATTCACTATGTTGTCTTATTTTCCCTGCACAATTTGCTTCTTATATTAATTTTTCAGATTTTTTTATCATACTAGGACACTTTTCTCTTAATATTCATGAATGGCATGGTGTACAACACTACATCTCAATTCCTATTTGGAAGTGCAGTATTCATTTCTATCACCCTTTTCAGATTCAGTCCATGAATAAAAGAGCAAACAGCACAATCACAGAAATCCATTGTAAAAAAACATGAAAAAGTGTCAGGAAATGTGAAACTTAATTTCAATTTAGCTCATAGAGTGGTTATTCTCTAGTGAATTTGAACACTGTTTAATTAGTGATAGGGTCTCTGGCTACTAATCAGAAATTAATTGAGTAAACTAATTGATTAAGATTTTTTCAACCATATTGTTGAATAGCTTGTAAAATGCCAAAGAATATACCCCATATAATGCAACTGACATCAAATCACATACTCAAATGAGCTGTTAAATGAAATTACTAAAATTCTGTAAGAAAGAGAGCATCTTGTTCAAACGAATGTTTTCCATTTTGAATGGAGATGGAAAAGGAGACACGAATTAAGACAAATTCATATTATTTTCAGCAGATTGAATGTTATGGGAAAATATCTATCATCATTGCTCATCACTGTTCAGTGAACAGGTTATCATGGATTGTCATCAGCAGGTGGATGAAGTTTCGGAACACAGTAAAAATAAATGTATCATTCTTCAGTACTTATCTGAGAAACACATCTATATCCTGTGGCAAGAAGACACCAGACAACTCTGTTTACTGTACTGTACCAGCCTCTACAAAACTTGAGAACAGCTCAAGCCCCAATATTTATTACCCTCCCAAAGATACTGTAAGAATTTCTTAAGTACTGCAGGAGCCAGCAGTAAATATTGGGGGAGCTTAACACTGCCAGGACTATCATAGAAAACCAGCCAGCCTGACTCTGATGTCAGTTTCCTTGGAAGAAATCCAGTAGAAGACAATGGAGTTATGTTGGACATGTAGTGATATAATTTTGATCTGAATCTCTCCTACAGAATTTATGGGTGGCTGTTTAAATGAGTTTTCAGACCCTTCTATAGGACCAACTCTACAGCTGCAAATGCAAAATGGTTTTACTACAGCAAGTTTTAGTATTTATTTCAGAAGCTGATAGATATTTGAAACTTTGGCACACAACTGCATTTATTCAATGACAGCCTATATTTTCCAGGGTACTTTAATTAGTTATGGACATGTATAATCTGAACTTGACCATCTGACACCATTTAAAAAAAAAAACATTGTTGGAACATTATTTAGTGTTAGTCTGCCAGATCAAATTTCTGTCTTGGAAATTTTTCTATAAATAAATTAAAGGTTAAAATGAATTAAAAGTCATATTTTGTGAAATGAAATAATTAAATGTGCACAGAAATGGAAAACTGGAAGGTGAAATTTAAACTAATTTTTCAATTATATTTATTTTTCCTTTGATAGTATCCAATAGGACTATTGATAGGACAAGTGACTATTTATTCACTTTCTGTTCCACAAAACCTCTACTCGTTTTCGACAAAGCCATACATGGGTTAAACACAGATCATATGCATAAAACAGAAAATGTCTGTACTATTTGCTGAAATGTGTCATTATACAGTTACTGAAGCATAACAGTGAACAGCTTGAGGTTCATCTACTTCCGTCTTAAAAGCAAGATGGAAATTAACTCATTATAGTTTGACAACAATGTTAGCTATGTGTTTGAAATTAATTAGATAACCATGAACAAATTCTAGCTGTTTAAATCAGTTAAATATACAAATGTGTAAAATAATCTTATTAATTCAATGTATTATGGCAAACCTGTTATTTTAATTCTTGCCCTAGATGAAATTCAAAGTTGCAATTAGCAGTCATCACAGGAGTTTTTGTACTTCAGGATGGCAAAATCTTCAGCATTTTGAGATCAAAATAACTCTTGGGCACTGCAATAGTTACAGTTAGGATCAACATATAGTAGTTCAACACACAAGAAGGGAGCGAAATTATCTTTGGAAAACATTTGGCATAATTTGGCTGGTACTTCTGAGCACTAACAAAAGCTACAATAAAACTTAATTTGAACTGAATTGAGAGACAAAACATGAAAATATAGTAATGCAGAATGTACTTGGATTTATGCCTGTGGGTTCTTTCAAAACTGTGCCAACTTTCATGGATACCCAAGTTTAAGAAAAGCCTATTGCAAATGTGCTCTAAAATCGGAGGCTCTTGGGTCTCTAGAATCAATAATATGGCCCATTCAGTCATGTGAATGCCTAATGTTTCTGTTTCTAATTTATTTGTATTTTTATTCTCAATAAAGTTTGTTTGAAGCTCTTCTCTGTACAAACATTTGCATGTATTCCCCTTTCTATGCAACGGTCGGAGCATGTGACTCAATTATATTTCTGAATTGCCTTTTCAGCTTTATGTATTCTTAAATACAAAGATCTCATTCTATGCCCATTGTTCATCTGTGAAGTGGGAAAGAAAGCTTTAAACTATATTCTGGTGTCAGAATATGAGAGAATAACTAATGTTTCTGATGTTGAAATAAAAGAAATGTATCTCATTTAGATTGTTTCCTTCCTTTCCTCCATCATTATTTTAGTCTAGATTTTAGCTTTAAATTTTGTTCTGTGTGAAATGAATACAAATCCAAAATTTTAAACAAGTTCACTTTCAAAACTTAGCTGTGGTTCTATATATGTTTTAAGATGTAGTCAATATAGTTCCAGCACCTAAAATTAACACCATTCCCGTTTTAACTTTCCAGTAGAAGCCCTGGTGTGAGTTAGAGAACTAAAGCATCTGCTTCTAAAAGACATGCTACTTACTGTGTATCTCTGAGAGATAACAAGGCAAAGCTTGGCCTGTCCATTATGGACATTTTCTTCCTTCTGTAAGAAATTGTCAGACAGACCACATGTCCTAATTAGGAGTAAGAAACTTGGGCAGCAAGAGTAAGTTCGAAACAATATTTTTATTTGTAATGGTAAAAGGCAGGCAGGGCTATTTTCCTCCAAAATCCTAACAAGGCTCCAAACCTTATTGATTTTTCTAGCCTGGAGACTAGAGTAACATAGGAAATAAATCTTAAGTATTAATGCTATTAAACTATCCTTAAGGTCTGCTGCAAACCATCTGCAAAATAAACCTCCCTCTCGATTACATATACATCTAAGAAAAGTCTTAAAAGGTTCTCTAACCAAGTGTATGAACATTGAACAAATAGATGGAGAACACTGCTAGGACATAAAATACATCATACACTGTAAAAAGACTATCCCCTGGGAGCCTGCTAACCTAACTAATTTCCTATATATACTTCCCTGTCCCTTACTTCCGTCCAACAGTTCAGGGGAAACACAAGACTTTTCTGCCTTTGTATCCTACAGGTTGTCAAAGCTATTGTAAACACAGTCAAAACCTTGGCCTTGGTAAGCAATTGTAAAGCAGCATATTAGCCTTACACTAGTTTACTTTAAAAGTGCAGTAATTCAGTAAACACATCCATTTTTAATCACTCTGTATCTAACACTATTAAAATTATTCAGAATTGATAACTGTGGGGGTTTTATAGCTGTTTCCTTGACCTGCCCATTACCTTTTTTCCTTTCATGTAACACAGTTGGGAAACAAGAAACCTACATTAACAATCATTTAATCTGGAAAATTTATCTAGTCTCTCTTCTCTAACCTTGCTAGTAATAAATTAAATTAAGCTCTTTTAGTCTGGTCTTCTCAGAGACCTTTGCCTTTTTACATTTCACTAAGATCTTCTATTTCCCGCATATATTTCACTATTTAGTCCCAACTCTTCAAACTCTGCTGATCTTAAATGCCTTTTGGTAAACAGAAACAGCAGTTTTATTTAGTCTGTATTCAATTTCTGCTTAACTCAAAGTCATAAAGTGCTCAACTGTAATATTTCCATATTAGTAATTTAACTGAATTTTAAGTGAGGAAAAATATTACTCAAATATTTAAGAAACAATTAGCCTATAATTCTTATTGCTATATTTATAAATTATTAGCTTTTTAATAATTCTCTTCAGAATATTTTATCTCAACCCCCATTCCCATTTAAGAAAATTGTAATACTAACATAATTTTGCTGCTGTTTATTGATCCAGGTCTGAGCTGTTTGAGCCCAGCTGATTTTTCTGTTTATCTTTAATCAATTAACAGAGAAATGACATTCCAGCTGAGTATTTGATGGTCAGTAACATCCTGCATTTTTTGTTAATATTTGAACTTTCTGAAATATTAAATTCGTGTTCACCAGAATCAGACAACAAGTCAGTCATAGATTCTGAGATAAAACCAAGAATACTTCAGGTGACTAACTACTCCACAGGTTTCTATCACTTCCTATGGAAAAGAAAAAATAAAAAATAAAATTTAGAATACATATGAAAGAAAAGTGAACCATGAAATCTGTTACCAGTCTAGGATTGCTGTAAAGTAAATTCTATTATGTCTCTATCTGAGACAAATCAAACATTCACAGACATAAACGTGAAATTACTCAGACTTTCATATTTAAGTACTTGTTCTACTGATATGTTAAATGTGCAGACTCTGAAAAGTTTTTATTTCTATTATTTTGTGCTCTGACCAGTATATGCTCCATAAGATAATTTTGTGCTTCCTAAAAAGACAAATACTAATTTCCTTCCTGTACTGTTGAAATTACCATAACTTTGTCTACTTCGCCACACCAGGAGTTTCAATGAGTTGCATGCCCTTGTTACTAGTCATTTAACAGTTTTTTAAACTTTCTGTTGCCCTGTGTTTTAGCTAAGTAAAAGTTAAAAATACACTAAAATAAAGTAAAACTTTCCATCTGTTTGACTTTTTCACACTGCACCAGAGCTTTTTGGACAATTGTTATCCTGAAAACTACCCAAGTCAGGCAGACATACGATGAAGAATACGTTGTATTCTAATTACCACAGAAATGTTTGCAATTTTAATGTAAGAAATGGCTTATTATAGTGATCATGTCAAATGTAGTCGTGTCCAAAAATAAAATCCATATTTGGAGTCAGTTTGTCTGGTACAAATATGATTTTAACTTTGTAACAGTGATGGCTTCCATATGATGCTGGAGATGATCAAAATAAGAGGGATGGAGAAATAATTGGCTAGAACAGAGGTTTTCCTTTCTTCTTGATAGAAAATGTTTTAGCAGATGCCTCTTAGAAGGAAATATTCCAGCACTCTGGAAATGAAGCACATGAAGCTCACTATTTTAACTGCCAGAGATAAATATGATAAAAGAAAAAGGGTTTATTTTGACTAGTATTAGAGGACCAATCGTTAAGTCCTCACTGCAAGTTACTTGCCTTAAAGTTAGAAGTATATGTAGAAGAGTAAGTAGTACTATTTTAGCTACTACTTGACAGTGTAGAAATTTGGGGGTTGCTCTGCTCTTGGGCTGAATAATTTCTGCAGGGAGAAAAGCTCAGAACAGAAACCCCTCTTTGTGAAATGGAACTTTCTTCAATGGAACATGGGAATCACATTTAACTTGACAGTTTCCTTGGCATAATGCCATAGCTATTACCAGTGAGCCAGGAGAAGACTGCGGCCAGTGGAAAATGGAAAAGATTTTTCTCGTCAAGCTGAACAGGAGTCTTGACAATAAAACCAAAATAATAGTACATTTGGCTTCTGGGTATCTAGAAAGTGGATGTGCTTCCACTTATTAGGTGTACTTGTGTAAGGAGTAATGCACAGCTCTAATTGAACAATAATTTTTATGAGAATTTATGGTTTAGCATCAGTAAACTGACTAATTTAACTCAATCATGTCAAAGATGGAAAAGTATTTTGGGACAGTTCAAGACGACCTTTTTTCAGATCTTGTTGCTTCCTGCCATATCAGAGGTGAAATAAATTTAATTATGTTGCCAGTTTGTATCCTAGAGCATAAAGGGAAAAAGAAGCAACAGTTAATATTTCAGGTAAAGGTTGATTTAGAATAAGCTATTTTGATTAATAATAGGAATTATTAAGAATATTTTTGTCCTCCAGTAGAGTAAATGCTTCTAGTGGTCTCATGAGGATTCTCTTAAATGAATGACTTCAGGTGAATAATCTATGTTGAATAATGATGAAAAGAGGTGTATTTCATAGTACATAACTATATCTTATTGAAGACAAGTACTCAAGATGACTGACATAGCCAGCTTTCCTGCCCTAACAAAAGATTTAGTGCTTCTCAGTACCTTCAACAGACCTCTCCCAGAGAATTCAAACCCAGAAAAACAAAAACCAAATTGTTGCTACTAATTGAAACATAAATAGTACATAAAGCAAGCTGTACTGTTCCAACTTTTTTACCTGACAGTGAGAGTTGAACACAAGTCATATAAAATATTCTGACTACTTTTTCAACATAATCCTTCAGGGAGCTGTGACAAAAGAACTAAGATCATCAGCTCAAATAATCACAGCATTAATGATGGTAAAACTGATGGTGTTGCAAGATGAGCAGCACACTAACTCCTTCAGTTCATATTTCTTTCAAAGACACCCTAGGCATCTAACTATTTATGTGCTCCTTGAACATCAGTCCATATCCGAGACTTTCCAGTTGAGAGTATTTAGTGGGTCACCACAGAGAAAGAAGATGCTGAATCATGTGAATGGTGTGTAAAGGTAGCACATCCAGACTTGAACATGACCTTCAGGTTGCTTTTGCTTTAAAATATAATGTTAGAGAATATCTATCTGAATCCTTTCAGTTCTACTCTAGAAAATATAGACTTGTAAATGGAATGGTGAGTCTGTAAAAGCCAAATACACACAGACAGAAACAAACCAGGTTTTACAGAAAACTACAGCATTCCAATTGTGTTTAAATATTCAGCACCTCAACTATTTAGCTGTTAAGCAACAGCAAAATCATTATTTACTCCGATGTAAATTAACTAATTAGATGTGTTAAATAATAAAACAAACAATCTAATTATGAACTTGGGACAGGTGCACATGTTGTTAGTAGTGTTCTCTAGCAAATTATATTCCTGACATACTGCTCCAAGTTCTATTCCTGCTGCCTAAAGGAATAATAGTTGTAACTACAGGATTCCCTCTCAAGATCATTGGAAGTATCATGCAGGCTAAGGATTTCTTTTCCCTGTTCTTGGAAACAGTTTTAATGCTTTTGCTTCTACTTGCGCATAACTTTGCCCCAGAACATCAACCATTTCCTCTGAATACGTTTTCTAACAGAACAAACAGTTGACTTTCCACATATAAATCTTGAGTTTCTCTTAACTGAAATTTAACCAAACTATGATTTTCATGCTATTGATTTTGAAAAGATATGACAAAACCTCTTCCCATAAAAATTTATTTTTTCGGTGCATACAAGGAAAGAGAGCTGCATTATCTAAAATATAGCATACAGAAATGTCAGTGTAAACATGCAGTGTTATGAGAGATTAAAACAGTAATAGTGCAGAGCTGCTCATTTTTACAGAGCAGATGATATACATATGGATGCTTGACATTCTCCTTGATTGATTTTGAAAATTAAACAGCATTAAGAAAACTGAAAGGTCTTTTGATATATTTTTGTGGATATCACGCCAAAATTTAGTGTATGGCAAAATGGGGAAGCATTTCAGGGGATGGAAAAACTGGAAGGAAAAAAACATGAGAAACTAATCAATTAATATCTCTAAATACACAGATCTCAATAGAAGTTCTTCATCTGCTAGGCACAGTAGGCCGAAAACATATTCAGAAGTGTACATTGCCTTTTCTCTTTCCTCCTACCTTGATCTGGAATAGCTTTTCCTAGAACGACTTTTGATCCTATAATCTCCATGCTTGTAAGGTGATGCGTGTTTGTGGCCCAGTGAGCCTGAGATCTGAAAAGTACCTTCCATTAAAGTACAAAAAAGTTTAGACAAAAATGAGTCTAAGTTATGCTCAGCTGCACACTAAAGGATTAGAAACTCGGAGTGTTCAGCTGAACACAAGTGTGTATGTAGCATACTGTAAACTTGATTGATTTTTAGAGGTTGAGAATGTAACTAATGACATAATCCTAAGATGTTATATAGTTACACAATTAACTCTTTTAACTTTGTTTAATTAATGCTCTCTCTATATATAGAATAAACAAACCCCCAAACTCACTAATAATTATGAGCTTTATTTAATAACTCCACAGTTCTTAAAAAATTAGTAGGTGCTTCCTAGTTAGGGATACATTAGGACTCCAACTGCAGTGCTTACAACCATATAAAACCATCCTAAAGAAATAAAAAATGTGCAAAGATATCTTAGGTCATTCCTCATTACAAGAAGATATAACAAAACCAAAAGTACCAATGAGAAGTTAACTGTCAAAACATCTCTCAACAGAAGATTGAACTGTATTTCAAAACAGGACAGGAAATATGTCTGAGGTTTTTCTACATGGTTTCTTCATCGATACATAAAATGCGAAAAATTACTACATTTGAATCAATAGAACACCTTGAAATTACATGATGAAATAAAATGCATTAAATTAACACAGCCGAAGTCCTAGAACAGGTAATGTGACACTCCAGAAAGTAAACTACAATCTTAAGTCATGCAGTGACGAGGTATGAAACTGGCATTGGTCTGAGGAATATAGCTTTATGTCTTCTAACGGGGCTTGGCTTCACTGGAGTTGTTGAATTCTATTAAAATTCTGTGGGTTCAAGTAAAATAAAAATTAAAATTGGGGCAAAAAAAAGAAAAAAAACCCCAACACTCCAGTTTCCACACTGGGTTATTTGCAGTGAACTCGAAAGTCAATAGCATAATATCTTAAGAAATTTCTAATCAAGGGATAGCAAAACTTCGCCATCCTGTCAGCTGCAAATAAGCACCTTTTCAGGGTAAAAAGCCATTGAAGACATATCTTAGAAAGCTGATGTTGAGACAAAGCTCTCAAAACTGTTTTCTGATGGTAATGTCAATGAGGGTAGTAGCAAACAGAGCTGAGCTTATCATGCCACTGGTAATGGCCACAAGACTTTTGAGTACGGAGAGCCATTCGTACCGTAGTGATTGTGCCATTACTGAGCAGTGTGTGAGGCTTGCACGCTTCAACTGAAACTCTCATAAGCAGAATCACCTGAGGAGAGCAACAGACATTCATTTGGTTCAGTTCATAGCATTGAATTTAATAATTTCTGCAAATATGCCTTTTTCTATTATTAATAATTTCCACTCTCTTTCTCCCTATACAGTCACCTGTTCACAGTACAAAAGGAGCTTACTGAGGCAGGGGAAGTACATATGTGGAGTTTGTTTTATACAACTGTGGTCTTGTTGTCTTCAGAGAAAATTCAGTGAAAGTGATCACATTACTTAGTGGCAGCATGTAGGAACTTACTAAATCTGCAGGAGTACTGAAAGACCACAAAGTAAAGTATGTTGTGAAGAAATTTCATAAATCTTATTGGAGGAGTTCGGTAGTGAAGAACAGAAGTTTAAGCATGAGGAAAATATAAATAATACTAAAATTATTTCCCTAATGTTTTGCATGTTTTGCTTATTATAGCTATTGCAGAGATTCAACAAAACGGCTATTTCATTTGTTTTAATTCCAAAGAAGTGCAACCTGGTGTAACCAGAGTATGAAAATTAGCAAACACAAGAGGTTTCAATACAGTCTGTCTACTAACCAGTCACAAAGTTTTTCTTCCTCTCAGGAGACACAATATTCAAATTGTTGCAGAGAGCACAGTAGGGAGTATAAAAATACTTTATTTTCATCAACCTATAGATTATTATTACAAAGGAAGGACAAGGCAAACTGAAGCAAAGTCTCCATAAGTACCATAAAAAAGGGAGCAAAAACCTTATGGAAAGGTAGATATGAGCGTTACAGCAGAAATCTCATGTTAGTTAAAGTAAAACTGTAAATTTAAGTGTTGATTTATGAGATTTTTCAGTTTGTCCTGGCTGTAACCAACTCTTCTATTCTTCTGTCATTTCCCAGCAGCTTTAGAGGTGGATGGAGAGTAAAGAAGACATTTTTTACAAACTGCTAATTATAAACTTAGTTACCAATTCATGTTCAAAAAACTTTGCTCGAAATGTGGGCAAATGGGGAGATTTTTGTTATCATGAATTCCTTACAGCTGAGGATGACAGCACTGCAATAGAGGTGAGTCAAACATTGTGGGCACACCCTTGACTGTACACGTCTATGTACCTAACTCATGCAAAGCTGCTCAAAGTGCTGCATTGATCATGACTCCTTTTGTTGTTGCTGTTACAGACTTTGAATACTCAAAAAGGCCCCTGTCTTCCTTCATCTTGATCCCTCAGAGAGACTTATTTGGGAATAAGACTTCAGATAGAAATGACCAGCGAACTGTGCTGAGGTAAGCATACTTCTCTGGCATGTTTGAAGTACAGCTGCATGAAAACATAACTTTTTCACAACCTGTTTCTTTGCCTAGGCTTTTAAGTATCATATATCATCTTCTGAGGTTGTGGAAAGCACAGAACTGCTAGGACACTTTTGTTTTACCAAGTGATGAGCTGAAAGATGGTAAAAGGAGCACGAATCCCCTGTGAACCCACCCTGCTCTGTGGGTAATTAATCTGTGAGATGTGGTGCAGAAAGGTAATTTTTCCCACGAAAAAGATAGAAAAATCTCAGTTTTATAAGTATTTTCAAGTTTTAATAAGTGAACATCTGCTGAGAACTCATGGGTTTTTTGTTCACTTTAAAGTTGGCCTGAAAAGGAACCAGTTTCTAAACACACCAATATATTCTGCTCAAATATGTTTGATCTTTCTATATTACTATTCTGTACAAATAAATGGTATTCAGGTCTCCCATGTAAAAACATCAGGACTTGATAAAAGGCAAATATGATGTTCCTCAATGAACCTTCCCAAGGAAAGCAATAGTGTGATAAACAGCTATCTTTTGTGCAAGTAAACACAAACTATGGAATCTAAACATGTTTAAAATAATTTCACAATGTGAGGTTTTTTCCCCCCGATGACTTTTTAACACTGATAGTTGCAAAATCAGAGGAGGATGATGCAAGGCAACTAGTCCTGGTTTTTGTTTCTTTTCTTTTGAACACATTTTCCATGACAATGGTCAGCATATGCTTCAAAGGTACATTTTAAGGTCTCAGGAGGCCACCTAATTCCTCTGTAACTATCTGCTCATCAACTGACCATACTGTTAATCTTCAATGCTGATTATAGTCACAGAACGCTTCTTACCGTCTTAAGGCATTAGGACTAAAAAAACCCAGCACTTTAAATCCCTGCAATACTGATTTTACTCTTGTTCTCAGAAGTTTGTAATCTTATTCTGAGCTACAGAAACCCACTATTGACAAGGTGAGAGACAATCTCACTTACACAGCCTTGATACAGCTAATTATACTGCTGTCTCTTCATAGGGTATTGACACAGAAACTCATCACAACTACTATTCTGTGGAGAATAATATAAGACAAATATAATCATTGTTATCTAACAAGCAAAGATAAGAAATGTCACAAACATAGCCTTTCACAAATGATTATGTATTCAGCTCAAGGTATTCACAGTAAGCTGTAAAACCTGAAACAAATATCATAATTTTGAAAAGGTGAATATAGGGGTGATTACTGGAGTGGGGAAAAACAGTGTCGGCAAGGAAGTAGCGTAAAAATACATACTACTTTCCTTAAAGGGCAAATTGAAAAGTGTGTTTACAATTCAAGCTAATTAATAAAATACTTAACTTTGAAAAGCAACAGTAGAATCAATGTGCAACCAAAAAAATAAACACAGGTAGGTCATTAAGTCAACAAGTCAGGGATCATCTGTAGTATGAACAATGAGAGTAGGCAAATTTTAAACTGAAACAGCACTGAAAAGCCAAACTTTCAGGTAACTTGTCACATTAACGAGCCTGTGTAAGCTCCAAAAAAAAAATACATGCAGATTGTTACTGTCTGTCTAAGCTAGAGAGTAGGAAACTCTAGGAAAGAAGCTTATGCTGAACTAGTCAGAGGCAACCATCTCCAACTGAGAGAATTACAAATATCCAATATGTATGAAAATGTGCCTGACCCTGAATTCAAGTAATTAAAATTCTAAGACCCCGGTGCTAAACTGCTTGGCTTGGAGTAAATAAATTAACTTCTAGAGAGGAATGAAACTTAGATCAATTTTTCTAATTTACATCAATTATCTACTTTTTGGGCCAGAAACTGTTATTTTACATACCAGTGGTGTGTCACTGCCCAAGGAACAGAGGTCTTGAATGACTGTATTGCAACTCAAATTCCAGCTTGTTTCTTGAATGCCTAAGCAAATCTAGAACATAATGATAATTTAAGAGGACATGCATTAGAGATGAAAGGTTGTGAAAGATGGCAGCAGCCTGTGAAATGCCAGTCATTTTTCAGAGGCAAGTTTTGTTACAGAGGAGAGTTGTCATCCTCTTTCCCTCTCTGTTATTGCTGGCAGGATCAGTAACAGAAGAAACTCCAACTTGAAATCAAGGGGTCTTGCTGCCACAGGTCTGCCTGTTCCTGAAACATCCATCTTTCTTGCAATAAGAGCAGTAGTAAATAAGAGAACAAACTGTCATATTTTTTCTCACTTTTGAAGCATGATTGATTTATATGCAGGTTTTATGCAATCTGAGTCCCTAGACCTACATATTCTTATGAAAAAGACAAAACACTGCAAATACCACAACTTTATATGACTCACAACTATATATTAACCATATTAACAATATATCTGTGAATCATATGCATGTGAGTGAAATGTCGAGGCAATGACAAGGATGGACAGCAGAGGCTCCAGATTGAACACATTTTAACAGCTACTACCAATTAAATTCTATGTCTTCTACAACTCCAGTATAATCAATTTCTTAGTGGAGAGAGGGTCCTGAAGAGTGAGATGATTCAGCATGCCTCTTCTTTCAAGAATTTTTCTTGTGGTACAATAGTGCTTGATGAGAAGAGTTAATACTAATAAAAATAAATACGTATTTACATTTCAAATAACTGAAGATAATCTTAAGAGACAATGCCCTGGTGAGTAAAGGGGTGTGATGAGTAACTTTCAGGAGGATAGCTACATCTAGTAAAATGGAAAATGGGGATAAAGTAGTGGTAAATATGCCGGCATTTTACACCTTGCTGCTGCCCCTACTACTGCACAGAAAGAGTGACTTTGGTTTCGGGGAGGGGCTAAAAGCAGAGAAAAAATTCAGGACAGAAATGCACACGGAAAAAAAGGATTCCTTATGTAATCAATCACATATCTGACATTGTCTGTAGTTTTTCTCCAATGGAGTAAACTGAAGCTTTGTCATAGACCTCAATGCCACCAGCATCAGTCTTCAAAATGTAGTACATTCATTTGGAAGTGTCATAAAGAAAGGTCAGGAACATGCTGATGTTATAGGAAACTTTGGATTATTTGCTTCTGTGCTTGAACAGGTGTAAATAGAGTGTAAGCTACTGTAAGCTACTGCAAAGATATTCTATAATTAGGTTTCATGCTGATTTGGAAGTTACTTGTTATAGATCTTTTAATAGTAGATAATGCCACAGTTTGAAGCTGTTCATTTGGGTTTTCTGCTACTTTAATGAAAAAATTATTATTTTCAAGTTGTGTGGGTTTTGTCATGTCATCATTTTTGTGCCAAACAACTGGAATACCTCTTCTGACTCATTTTTTTTCTAATGCTGAGACTGCTCTTAAAGATTTTTGTTTGCAAGACAAATATTTCTGTAGTGTCTGATTTGAAAATTTCTATCCAAATCCGTGGCAATTCTAACAGTTAGGAATCTGTTCCCATCACCTTTTAACAGGTGGTAAGGAACTTCAGACTGACAAAGCCAAGTAGATAACTGGATTGTTCCCTCACACAGCTTGGACTGTAGTTTATTAAACCAGTGAACTATCAAATTCATATGCAATTGAAGCTAGGTATCAAAAAGACTAACTTGGGATTTGTGCTTACTAAAAACAATTGAGACAATGGAGTCTGCCTGAAATATAAAGCTGTATCTTCAGGTCCAAACAAAGAGAACGTGTATAGAGCATCAGTTGTCCCTGTTGATCAACAAGAACCTTGAGCCTGAGATCTCCAGGAAAAATATTGTCACCTGCTTTTTGTGCCTGTGATTTCCTAAAATTCAAAATTATTACATCATCTCTCATTCTTAAAAGACAAAGATGTTGGAACAGGAGGGATGCACAGTTTTGAAATACACTCACTTCAGTCAAAACTAGGAAAAGTTCCAGTAGACCATGAGAGAATTCAATGCTAGAGAAACTGTGCTAGATTTCACTGAAATTTACCAAATTAACTTAATTACTTTTCTAATTTCTATGTAACAATATGGGGAGATCAAATAAAATCTAAATGGAAAATTAGGGAAAAGGCAAAATTAATTCCAGATCAGATATCTCTTTACTCACAAAGAATAAAATGTTCTTTTTTTTCTTTCTTCTCCTTCCTGCTTACTAGCATGGAGAATATCCAGTGAAACCACATTCCTCAACCTCTTCCTGTTCCACCACTCACTCAAAAACATCTTTTTCACATTCTTCGAAGGGCAGAACTTGTCCTAGGCAGGAAAAAAGAACAAGGGAGAAATCTTATCAGATAAAATTGGATGCAGATATTATCAGACTAATTCCTACAGTTTCTACCAGTTGGTGATTGGCTCCAGCACCACCCTCCCCCTACATTCCCTAATTTGGTCAAATAGTGTAAAAAATATGATCTAAAAAAACATGCCTATGGTTTGTTTATGGATTTTTTATTTTAAATTTATCATAATTCCCTGACTAGTTGTTGTTGCATTGCAGCCTTGTTTCGCTTTCCTCTCACACGTTCCTCATTTATTTCCTATAACATGGAGAGAGACTTTTTCATTTAAGCCATGGAAAATGTGTATGTTGATTCCCATGAGTTAATTTAGTCTCTTATATAATTTTCCTTCTCACACTTAGTTTACCTTATATTTTATTTGAAAGTACTTTGGGGTAGCCTTGAATTCACAGTGTCTACCGACCAGTATCACATATTATTCAGGTAGCTGTCATCCCATTCCTTTCACAGGGAGAGGAAACTATTTGAGTGTACACTTTGAGTCCTGAAGAGCTGAGAGCAAGTTTTTTCTGAAAAATTTGATTCATAAGATGCCTGTTTGGTTCTCTGTAGGACACAAGTTCCTGGTAGCTGTCAGAAGCAGGATAATACAGTTTGGATATTAGAACTCTTACACATCTAATCATTATGACAATAAGAATCATATATCTTCTAACTTGCAAAGTGTAAGTCTGACACATATTGATGTTTCAAGCTCCTGTATTGTTTAAAGATGAATCTCTACCAACACTTTGAGGGTACCAAATCTGCAGCTTGTAGTATATAGGGAATGCTTAAAACTCTTTCGAAAGTCCTTTGCTTTCAAATAAAACAAATATTATTTATTATGTTCGAGTCATAGACCTGACTGACTCACAGATATCCTTCTAGTTGAATTATATATTTCTTATCCCTGTCATTCTGAAATCCATTTTGAAGTGAAAGCTGTTTATTCATCTTAGAAGTTGCTGAGGCTGTCATAAACATGGATAAAATGACAAGTGGTATATTTTAGCCCAAAGTTAACAAAAGCCCATGACTCAGAGGCAGCTTAGGTTGCAATTTTAATCCAGCTTTCCCTTTTCAGCTTTATTTGTTTCTAAGTTTGTTACTGTGGTAGGTGCACCAGCACTGAAGTGCACAAGTCATTCTCTGCACTGATACACTGCTAGTTGTCTATTTGACTACATTAGGGATTCATCTAGGAAGACAGCACAGGTTCAGGTACAACAAATCTGTTTTCATTCATCATGTGGTTGAACTAGCTACTCTTTTATTACCCTTGAGACTTTAAAAAGGTCATCTAATTTGAAAAAAATGAATTTAACTCTGTACATATCTGGGAAACATCCCGAGTTGCAGTCAGGATCTCTATGGGTCACAAATACCAGTTTCAGAACTTACTGACCCTTTATTTACTAACACAGCTTACAGAAAAAGGCAACACTGAAGGACTCATGAGTCAGTTCCTGGACTTCTGCAGTTTATAACTTAATGCTAAGGTAAAAAAAGGGATATTGATTTCCCTTCATGTCAATATACTGGAGTATAGGCAAAAGTTCAGTAATGTCTGTGTATCAAGTCAGCCATCCCTGCTAGGGGAACAGCAGCCTCCAGCACAGAAACAGACAAACAGAGAGTTTCTCCATAACGTAAGAAGCATAATATACATGAAAATCCAGAAATTATGTCATGTCAGACAGTTCATCCATTCCTTATATATGTATGCAATTATAAATGTCTTAATCATTAAAATGGACAGATATCTCTTTAGTCCAGATAGTACTATTGTGCCACCTAAGTTGCTGAGATGTATCTAATTTTCTTCCAGCTGGTGTCTTAGTGTAAACACACTTGAACAATTTCAAGGACTTGCATAGACATGCAGGGATAAAAGAAAATCAATAATATAAACTAAAAAAAGTATATATTTTGGAATTCATAGAAATATTTTCATGTCTTAAAATGCCTCTAATGGCCATATTTTGCATTACAAAGACAAAATGTTGAAGCATATGATGTATTTGAACAAACTTGAATGAGTTGTACGTAAAAATATACATGAAAGTGTTCTGTGAGAGAAGCAGTGAATGCAAGATCTCCAAGAAAAGCTCATCTGTTAATGCCAAGGTGCCATATAAGAATGTGTGAGAAATAAAACTTCGGTGTCTGGGGAACTTCATTTTGTAAAATCCACCAAATGTGGGTCTTTGCTTAGACCTCTAGGCAATATTTGTTCTAAAACACATACTATGCTGCAGTTTTTGATATATTAAAAGAAAAAAGTTCATTTGTCATCAGAACTACACACCTCTGTTTCTAAAGCACATTTCAAGAAATTTCAATTTTTAAGATTCTTATGGTTTTTTGAGTTGTATGTGTCTTAGTTTGAGCTGGGATAGAGTTAATTTTCTTCTTAGTAGCTGGTACAGTTTTGAATTTAGTATGAGAATAATGTTGATAACACACTGATGTTTGGTTTCTGCTAAGCAGTGCTTACTCCAATTCAAGGAGTTTGTGTCTCAGGCTCTGCCAGTGAGGAAGTGCAAAAGAAGCTGGGAGTGAGCATGGCCAGGACAGCTGACCTGAACTGGCCAAATTGGTCAGCAAGTGGTGAGTAATTTTATTGTGCATTGATTGCCTTCCTTGGGATTTATTCCTCCCCGTCTCCCCTTTTCTCTACAATTATTATTAATACTGTTATTGTTCTTATTATTATATTTTTACTTCATTGCAATTTTAAAATTGTTCTTATTTCAACCCACAGGTTTTAACTTTTTTTCTGATTGCCTTTCCCATCCCACCAGGGAGTGGGAGAGGGAATGAGCGATTGTGGTATTTAGTTTCCAGCTGGGGTTAAACTCATAAAATAAAGGAGAATTAATTGACTTTATGAAAAATAGGACATGATTTTGTGATTCTATTTAAGACTTTTTTTAGAAGAAGCAAGCATTAGTAAGCACTCAGCATGAATCATACTCTATGATAGAGATATTGTCTTCCTTCCTTTTCTATAGTGTTTTATTTTAAAGGATTTTTTTAAAAAATCTCATGTTCTATATTGGAACCATACTGCATGTGCATAAAGGTGTCTATACATTTCCATTGTACAAAACACCAGTTTGTTTTTTCACCACAGGAGAAGCAGTATATGTATACTGACTTAGAGGTGATAGTCTTCCCGTGTAGGTCTGGAAGAAAATCTTACTACTTATTTTAATAAATCTTTAGCAAAATAGTCATTACTAACAATCTCCTTTACTATTCACAGGTCAGGCTTCATTAGGACAATACAAGTGACTGCCTTTAGACTAGCGTTGTGTATATGCCACTGAAATTAGCAGTGTGATAGATTTATCTCACACATTCAAGTAGCTGAAACTTCTGTAGAAAAATTATACCTTGGAGAAGATTTTGAAAGACACTTTTCCCTCAGTTTTTTATATCATACAGAAGCTCAGACATGTTATTCACTGAAACTTCATACACTTGGTAAAGCAGACTGCTTGGTTCAGGCAGATTAATCAGACTTGTTACCCAGAATAGAATTATCCAGAAATACTTTGTATAATAAAATAAAAAATTATAATCCACAGCTGGTGCAGAGGCGTGCTCACAGTGGGCCCAATCACTGCATGGGGCTGCCAGATCCAGTGTGATAACAGTGACAAAGCAGAACAGGACACAGTGCTCTGCATCTTGCTGTGGGCTGAGAACACACCATCAACATGGATCTAAGACAGATCGAAGAATTTATTGTTATTCTAATTTATGTTTTAACAACTTAAAAGTCCAAGTTGTGTAATGCTAACACTCATAGTCCAAACTGACAAGAAATAGCTATGTTAATAATACAGGTAAATTTATTACACAAAAACACTGTGCTACTGAAACCTATATTGTTCCTCCTGATGACCCCCCTGGATCCTAAGGATGAAAATTTAATTTTCCAGGAAAACAGAATGTGGAGGGGGGGGGGTATTGGCATTGTGCTGTCTTTGGAGGAAGAATTACAATGTTTATGAAGCGAGTTTCTTCCTCCTCCTTCCCAGGAGAAGCATGAGATCAATGATGCATTTCTCCTCAAATTTGGGCACAAGTGTTATTATTTTCTTACATTTTCTTGAAATGCATTGGTTTCTTTTCATTGTTTCACAAATAAAGTTTGACAGATGCCCCTCAGCATTCCCCAGCCCCTGTTACCCCAGGGGTCTATTGTTTTTTGCACAGTAGTCCCCTGGAACTCTTACAGCTTTACCACAGACAGTTCCCATTGTTGAAGCTAAAACAGGTCAGGCAGTAGTTACTGACTGCTAAACCAAGCTACAACCAGATCAGTCCAAGACAAGTGCAGACTGGTGCTAAGGCTCTGCACTGCCTTTCCACAGTAATAGAACAAATTTAATTTACTGTCCAGCCCATAGACTGTTCCCTTTTCACAGAAAAAGAATGCTCCTCATTCATTTCAACACCAATATTACTGGCCAGGGAGTTCTCGAGCAATTCAAGGATGATTACAGGACTCTGTGGTGACAGAGTGCACAGGGAGTCAGATTGTGGTTTCCCCAACTCAGTGACTGGGAAAGCTTTTTCTTCCTCCTTCCCAGGAGAAGCATGAGATCAATGATGCATTTCTCCTCAAATTTGGGCACAAGTGTTATTATTTTCTTACATTTTCTTGAAATGCATTGGTTTCTTTCCATTGTTTCACAGGTAAAGTTTGATGGCCATGGGCACATCCTGCTAGTTAACAACTAGCTGTGTAGCTCTTGTTGCAGCCGGAGCCCTGTCTTTTAGGACTACATGACTCTCCAGAAACAAAGAACCCATGTTCTCTTTACACCAACCTTGAATATAAAGTTCTGTCCTCATGCCTCTCAGACCAGTAGCGACAGGGTGTAGGGGAATGAAGTACTAACAGTAGCACAGGAATATCAAAGGTGGTAACCACTCAAGTCAATTTGAAATACTGAAGTTGACACTGGATGGGATGCACCTGTGATTGCTAAGGAATATGTCAATGAGAGGCCGCTCCCTGCTATGCTCTCACAGCTCACAATGATCAGGAAGGTTCCCTGTTGCTGGGGGAAAAAAAAGTCACATGATGAAGAACCCAAGAGGAAAGATCCAGGGAACTAAAAGCCAATTAAACCTCAGCCATCAGAAAAAGCAGGGTACATGCAGGATGACAGGAGAAGGACCCTCATGGCTTTACCAAGAAAATAAAAGAATTGTTTGCTTTTGTGAGGGTCAAAAATAATTAAAAATGAGAAAGGAGAACATACTCCATAATGGGGAGGTGTCTACAATGGTAGAGGTTTTGATGATCAAATTACCAGCTCACTGGGAAAGTGGAGATTGATACAGAGAAATTTCGATACACTTTTCTGCTTGATGCACTTAGAAAAACAGAGCACACAGCTGGGCACATCCAGTTCCGCTTTTAGAAGGCAGTTTTCCTAGACAGTGATTTGTGTGAAGTATAGCACACCTCATTTTTGACAGTAATGTTGCTGTCATGGGGATGTTACCTGTGGAAACATGGTAAATATTTCTAAATCCCAAATAAGCCTAGTTTTTGAGTTGTCAGTCTCACTTATGGAAGTCTCAGATGGGCAGCAGCATGGCAGGCTTAGATGTCCCAAGACACAGCCAAGCTGCAATCATTTAAATCCTTGTTACATCTCAGTGTTGGAGTCACAGTCTACAGAACAAAGAAGGAATACTAGAGAGATTCAACATCCTAATTTGTTCAACAGCAGATTATAATTTCCAGTTTATTTTCCCATTAAGAAACAAAGGGGAGAGAAAATAAAACTGATATTAACCACTGTGACCGAGCTTTTCAATTCTTGTTCCTTCCTAGAAGGAAATTTGTGGATCTTGCTGAACCAAATTGCAGAGGAGGATTGATTGCCATTTATGAGGGATAAGGTTGTCTGAAAGAAACATAGCTATTTGCGTGTCTCCACCTCCCTGCTGGTGATGTTGCCTTCCTTTTTCTATGAATGCTTAAACTTAAATATTGCAGAAAGGTTTCTCCCATAATGTCACTAGTGAAGTCAGAGCAAGTTTGGGTTCTTATGACTCCCAGTCCTGTGCTTTAAACAAACTTAGATCTACTGTATCACTTTATAATCTGATTTATAAACATTTTTATGGCTCTGAAAATGGCTAGCCCCAAGAATGATTTTTAAAAAACAAACTGCAGAATGATAGGGTACACATATATATTTTTTGTCCCTTGTTTAAATTTCACAAAACAAATACATTAAAGCAAGTTCTGGCAGGAACCCTAAGGCTTTGAAGTATCTGAATTGTTTCAGTGTGGTTCTTTATAAGGAACACTTATTTCCCCAGATGACTGGAGAACATGCTATAGAAAAAGAATGTTAAGTATTTAACTTGCTAAGTTTAAAATAGCTCCAATCAGTGAGCTATTTATTACTTCAAATATTTTCTGGAAGGAAAAAGAATAAGGCTAAAACTTACTGCTGCACAGAATTTAAAATAAATTGTGGTGTGATGAAACCTTGCTACGTTCACACTTTTGAAGGCATCTGAGAAAGCATTCCTCTGTTTTTTCACTAAGGCTATGTTTTAATCAAACCAAGCCTGTAGTTCTCTTTAAATAATATATATGCAAATACGTAGAAATGTCGCTTATCGGATCATTATGTACATGGATTAAACTTTCTATTTCCATCTAATTTTAACCACTTTGCAAATAATCTTTCAGACTGTAAGATTCTAGGGGTAGTGTGGGTTTTGCATTTGGAGAAAACTACAGAACATCAGTTAGTAAATTGTAGTGTTTTACTCTGTATCAACCCTTTTCATGGTGTAGGATTTCAATGGCAAACAACTAATAGTGTCTTGTGCTGAAGGAGGCCAGAATTTTTGTTTATTTTTATTAACTGTGGTCATAGCCAAAAAACGTTAATTAATGCATACTTCTGAAATGTTATAGGATAGAAAATAAGTTCATTAGTTATTAAGCTAGAAAATGCATTTTTACGCAATGATAATTAAAAATAAATTTATATGGCAAGTTGTTTTTTCTAACAATTTTTTAAAATTTCTTTTTTGTATGTTTGTGTTACCAATGCAACTGAACCATGTAAAGCTATTTGCACAATAATAAAGCATGTAGAGGTCTAGCTGGGATTTTTTACACCAAGTGAAAAATTAAATCTTTCAGCTAACTTATTCTGGTCATACCACATGTCTCGAAACAGATTACCTTTTCCAGTCTCTGACAACTGTGAAATGGCCAGGAATTATATTCTGAAGACACACAATACTAAGTTGCTGTAAGGGAGAGAAAAGTACCATCAGTTTTGAATAATATTATGGCAAACCTGTCAAGAGATAGCAAATTGCTGAATCATATATTGAGGTTTCTGATTTTACTTTTTCACGCTATGCAAAGAGAAAGCAGTAGCTCTGTAATGTAGAGTCCTGTCCAACATCGAGGCAGGAATGGACATACAATTAATATGTTTTTACAAATTCATGATATAGTGTCCCTCTTAAAATCTTTACTGGCAAGCATTTTGGGTTGTGCAGGAAGTTCAGAAGTAATTTTTTCCTGTAATCCAGAGAATTTCCCGCTGAGAAAAGGATGAAAACTTTTGCTATGCATGTTATATTAAATTATTTTGACCCAACAGCAAAAAATTTTTCCAAAAAGTCATGAGCTTTGTTCCCTGTGAACACTGAAAGGCCTCGTTTCAAGCATTTTCACATCTATTGGAAATAAAAACCTCTTTCTTCACATTTTACCAAGCAGATAAGACATTTTGAACATAGAAGTTCATGGACAAGACTATTAATGCACAGTGCACCTACTTCACGTGAGCTATTTTGTTATAAATCTATAGGTAAATACTATAAAACAAAACCACATGTTTATTGAAACTTCATATAGTTACATAAGTTAACATTCTTGAAGCAGTTTCATTTATTCTACAATTAAGATTCTAGGTCCAAATTTGAAAAGTAATTTTCGTAATTAAATTCCAGTAATATTTTCAAGAAGACATTGAAAAGTCATGTTAAAAGAGTCTTTGACTTTTCTAAAGACTTTGAAAATTATGAATTGTCTATGAAAGAACACTACTACTCTATGCTTAGCATTTATGCTTTTAAGAGGGGGAAAAAAAAAAAGACATTGATTTGACATCCACAAAGCACAAAGAAGCAAATCAACCATTTTTTCACAATACTTTCTTTCAGAAACCGGGCAATGAGTTCAAAGAGTAAGTTGCTCAGCTTCAATTTTTCATAGCATGTTTTACCTTTCTTTAATTTTCCTATATTATGATTTTTGGTTTTCTATATTTATTTATTTATTATCATGCAGAAGGCAATTGTTCAGCTCTAATATATGTCTTGAATATTGTCTTTACTTGCTGGGTTTACCTTCTCCTTCTGCAATAATCAACCTAACTAGCAATAAAGCAGTGAAAGATCCTATGGCCTATGAATTAAAAACTCTCTTTCCAGACTTTCACACTGAGGACTTGGTACCAGGAATATCCTGTCCTCTACGGCAGTCTGTATTTTGTGAATTATAGAATATCATACACACGAAAAATTTGTAATGTAACAAGTAGCCAGATGATGACCAGAGTGTATATCAGAAGCATTTCACACTGTTCCTTTTGCTCACATACAGGATATTGGCTATTATGTATCAACAGAGACCAACATTTCCATGAGGCTGATGGCAGAATCAGAATTCCCTATATCTGTCCTTGAAAGGACAACCCTTTACTTGGTTGTCATGCAGTCAATTTACTGCCTATGCAAGGATAAAGAATAAAATCTGTAATTAGCATACTATTCATCTAGTCTAAAAAGACAGACAAACTGTATACTGAACAGTCTTTTCCTTTCAATTGATTATAAGGAATTTTGAAATTATTGACTCAGATTTTGAAGACATCTAGGACTATGTCAGGAGAATCTTCTAATCAGATTTATTATTTACATAATAATAAAGTCTCAGCTTGGAAAACCTGCCACTGAGTCTCTATGCGCTGCTATTTCACCCAGGAATACTCTGTCAAGTTGACCTCTCTTTCCATGTGGTCCCACACAGCTCTCCATATCAAGCCCAAGACCAACAATGGGAGACACAGGCTCTTAGCTCCTGTCCTTCTCCCCGCTAGGGCAGGCCCTCCTCTTGCTTCAGTTCAGATCTACAGCTGCCTGATCATCAGGACTAGGTGCTGCAAATCCCAGCTTTGGCAGGATTTATTCCAAGTTATGCACAAAGCAGTGCACATACCTATCCTTTTGGAAGGTATTAAATGCTAATCTAAAGGAGCCGAATTTGTGCACTAGCACAGCCCACGATATGCACGTCTCTGTCTGTCACACACTTAGAAGGAGCAACCGCATAAGAATGTGACGAATCAACCACGTACAGTGTGTTTGCTCTTATCTGTGCAGACAGAGGGGAGAGGTTTTCAAAGTGTTTCTGCTACATTACATTTCTTAAGAAATGCACATACTGTTATGTTTTTTACAGCATTTCAAATTTTACATTCAGCCTAGAGACATGCTTACTAGCTCAGTTAAACTCCAGGTCTTTCCAAACATTCAGGAAATGGACCACTCTGCAGGTAGCCCTCATATATTTGTTCTGAAACCAACTGTGACAAGCTTTAGATGCTGAACGTACATTTATCCTGACAGCTGTCCTAGAGTGTTCAAGTGTGTAGATATGCTCTAATATCTGTTTCTTACAGCACATCATGTGGTAAGTAGTAGTCAGCAAATCCTTCTCTTCCTTAGTCCAGGTCTTGGTTATTGTAATTCACTTACACTTTAAACTATTACATATTCAGATTGTAATATACATCAGAGGTATATCACAGGTGAATCTATTTAATTTGAGATAAACTAAATACACGAAAGTCCCATGTCACAAGCTTAACTTTGCCTCAGCAAATAAAATATCCAGAACATAAAAGCCTTGAACTTTAATTTTTTGGATTTATAAAGGGGGAGCACTTCTTTGAGACAGAGAGATTTATTGGGGCTTTTTGATTATCACAAAATTTCTACTAGGACAACTAGTTTTTAACACTGCAATTTTTCACTGATAGGAAAATAACTTGTACTCCATTCTGCAAACTTCTGTTTGCTTCCAAGATGATACTTTTGTTTATTCAGCAATCACGCTGTATGGAAAACTCCTGAGTGGAATTAATACAATCCAAAATTGCAAAATATCTATGGGCTTTGTGCTCCCATGTGTTCCTTCTGTGAACAGTAAGCAGAATAAACATGCGAAACCTCTCCTTTGGAGTTAAATGTAAGTAAACAAACAGGGGAACCAAAGAGAAAGGAAAACAGCATAAGGACAATCTGAAGAGTTAGAAAATTACAAAATCTGACTTTATTTTTCAGTGTTTCAAAGGAAAAGGCAAGCCTGCTGGACCACTTGCTTGTGTAAACTCCATGATTTTGGGTAGCATTAAATACTTTCCTCTTCTATGATAAAAGGACATGTGTTGACTGTGCTCTTAGGAAGCACACTTCTAACGCAGAACATTAAAGTTCTTGGCTGCTGTATATTTTTCTTCTTAACCTAGCAGAGACAGAAAAGAAAATCAGCTTTTGAAGTGTGCTGCAACAACTGTTTTGAGATATTTGGGAGTTCTCTCTAGTGTAGCTGCCCTTGTTTACAGCTGCAGTTTCCTGCATTTATATTAACAAGAAGTAGACTGCTTAACATTTAGCCTAATCAATGTACTGAATAGCTTGTGAATGCAACCAAACTCTTCAACACATAGCTAATAATGCTTTATATAAAATAGTAACGGTAGGCTAAATTTAGAGAAATGTTCCCCAGGTCCCTTTCTCTGATCACTATTTAAAATACTCTTAGTCAACTAATAGTTGGGAGTTGTTCGTGGCTGGGGTTTTTTCAATATAATTAAAATCAGCATTGTTCTATATAGCATATATATGTGGGGAAAATTGTGTATGTTAGTGTTTTGGGCCTTTATCTTGCTGACAACCAAAAATCTAAGGAAAAGGACAAATTTTCAGTAAAAAACTGCTGGCAAAATAGTTAACGACAATATTACAAGATAAAGAATGATTGAAGAGATGTATTTTTCAGATTTAAATTTTTTTTGAGGATTTTTCTTTTTTCTTTTTCAACAGATCTGAAGAAACTGGGTGACTGAAAAGAACAATTGGCTTTATTTAAGCAGAGCAGGAATCATATGCTGATTTTAAAAAAGGGGGAAAATAGAAGTAGACTGGACTTAAGATATTCATTTTTACTTTGTAATGAGCTTTCATTGAGTTAACCTCTAGAACTTTATGTTGAGTTTTGTCATAGTACTCTAGAAAGCTTTATGTAGGATATTGAGTAATCATTTATTATGCTCTGTGATATGACTAATGAACATGGCAATCTTAGTGAGTCACTCTGATCTCCTGACATTAAAGAAGTAAAGGCCACATGGGCCAGAACCTCTGAAGCAACAGATGGAGATGCAGAGGGTTATTTCGTCTCTGCTAAGACAAAATTCAGGACATCATGCTAAGATGAAACCCATGGACTTTCCTTCCATTTGATCCTCTCTATCCTGCTCCTTCCTTGGGAAATGAATGAGGTGATACGGACTTTAAAATGTTTTTTAAATATTTATACTGAATAAATTTGTTGCCACAGGTTCATATAACATCCACTTTTCTGATATTGGCTCCCAAAAGCATTCAGATCTTAAGTACAATTATGTAAGCATGAGATCAGGAACACTAGGAAACACTTTGAGAAGTTATTAGGGAAACTACACTTTTGTACAAAGAGCAAGAAAAAGAGTCTAATTTACGTTAGATGTGTTTCTGTGCAGATTTCATGGATGTATGACACAAACATAGTTTCTTTTCACACTTTGCATTTTCATTTAAAGACCTTCAGACACTTGAACAGAAATCCACAAGCTCTTTAAGCACTCCTTCTAATAAGGGTAGTTTAAGGGAGGAAGTTACTGGCTTGATCTGAAGTTGATATCTGTCCAAATCCACGACATCAGAAAGTGACCCAAAAAGCAGTAGGTTACTGCCTGTCTCCAAGAAAGAAAAAATGTTGATTCCTGCAAGAGAAAAGAAAAATTGGTGATTGAATTAAATATATCAAAGTGATATCAGACAGGAAATGGTACTTGACATTTCCACTACTGTTATGATATTTTATATTGATTGTAGTGGTTAGACACCAGTCTCACAACAGCTTAGAAGAAACACTTTTGGACATGAAGTCTAACATTTATCATAAAAAAACCCAACTTCCATATTAAATTGGTTTATTTATCCATCATGATAAACACTTGTTGCCAATGAGATGTGCATCTTGATGTTTTTTACTGATCTCTCTGATCAATGTCAGAAAAGTGGCATTTCTGAGGAGAGAAGGAACAAATATTTGATTAGGATTAAAGGTTTTAAAATGGCACAAAAAGAAAGGTAAAGTAAACTTCCTTTAGCCTTTAAAGAAGTTGTTTAACATTGAGGAATGAAGTATTTTTTCATTTAGCTCAGTGATCCAGAAGACAGTTGGAGGAAATAGTCTGGGATAAATTTTTTTACAATCTGTTCATCCAACAGTCTTATCTTCCTTCCTGGTAAAATAAAAATCATGATTTTTGTTTTCTGTTGTTTTGCAAGCAATATGTCACCTATAGCCAGAGGTTTATCTGCAGAAATCTACCCTGCTAGTATTAAACTGAAAAGCATTCAGTTCATTCCTTAATTCCTCCTTTAATCAAGATCATAGAAGCAGTCCTGGAAGAAAGAATATAATTTAAATAATTTATTATCTAAAAAAAGAAACATTTTTTTGGATGTCTTAATATCAGAAAAAAAATTAATTTATAGAGGGCAGGGAGACACTTGTTTTTATATTTCATTATTTCAGATTGTGGGGAAGACCCAAAAAAGATTTGTGCAGCCTGTTGCTTGAGTCTCAGTCAGAACCATAAGTAATACATTCAAGTTGCTTTTGTGAGAAATGGATTTGTGACATGATACCTAAAGGAATCAGGAAAAAAAAGGTGATTTTTGAAATTTTGTATTTTTCTTCTCTTTATAATTATCTATCTGTGTCCCTGAGCCAGGTACAAAGTTGTGGTTGGGATTCAGAGACAGAAGCCTCGTCCTAGACTGACATCCTCAAATCATCCCTTTGGAAAAATGGTAATCTCATTATCATTTCCCAGTTTGCATCCCTGGTGAGCCTTGCTATGCACCCTTGAAGTCATAGATTATTGTGGGTGGGAGATACTCTGGGAAATATCACTTTGAAATCATCAGGCTGAAGTAGACCCCCATGTCTTGAGGAATTCCTGGTCCATCATCATAAAACATGAGGATCTGGCAGTGTGTTTTTCAATGAAAGTGAACATGTTGCCCTTTTTTCACTGTAATATCTTTTTTAGAGCTCTGCTAGGGATATTCTTGATGCTCAGAATCTGCTCAGAAGCTAGAATGGTGGACCTGGTGACATGCTGGGTGACCTGGCTTCTTAGCAAGACAAGGACAAATCTTCTAGAAGGAAAGTAAGAAAAATGGGCAACTCGAAATCTTGTGGTCTGTCTTGGGAGGTTCATCCAGGCTCTGTGCACAATGTTTGAAGGGGAGGAGGAGAGGAGAGGAAAGCACAAGGTGTGGTTACATAGCTGCATAATCACTCTCTCAACTACTTCTGTAGCATATCCACCTCAAGCATGTTATAGTGCTTGGAAATTATATATAGCCTGGAAATTCTCAACATCCCACCTGCCAAGCAGGCAAAAGACTAAAAGACAGTTTTAGTGGACTAGACAGTACTAAATAGTAAATAGTTTGTTATCAGAATATTAGCAAAATGGACTCTAATAAGAGTAATAGAGCATATTCTGTCAGAAAGAATTGTTCCATTGAAAAGTTTCTTACCAGTCTCACTGGCCCCTTAACTCTGTAACTTAGCACCTCTCCTATGGAGATAGGCTGATAGAACTGAGGTTATTCAGCCTCAAGAAGAGAAAGCTTTGGGGACACCTGATGACACCTTTCTGTATCTAGAGAGTGTCTTCAGAAAGATGGAGAGGGACTTTTTACAAGGGCATTTAGTGATAGGACAAGGGGGAATGGTTTTAAACCAGAAGAGGTTAGGTTTAGATTAGATAGGAGGAAGAAATTCTTTACTCAGAGGCTGGTGAGACACTGGCAGAAGTTGCCTAAAGAATTTGTATTCCCTGCAATACCGCCCTGGAAGTAGTCAAGACCGGGTTGGATCAGATTTTGAGCAAAATGGTGTAGGCAGTGGTATCCCTGTCCATGGCACGGAGGGGTTGGAACTAGATGATAAACTTTAAGGTCTCTTCCAACCCAAACCATTCTAAGATACTGTGATCTCAGAGACACAGTTGACCCTCAACATTCAATATATTACATTCAAATAATTAAAATCTAACACTGTAGGTAATGGATATTCTATAAATTCATGCATAGCATTCAGCTATTTTACCATATAAATTAGTTCTATTTTATAATCCCTTATAAAACAGAATTTCTAATTAAAAGCACCTCATTCATATTTCTCTTACAATGACAGTTTTTTACTACTATAAAATAAACGCCATGTTACTTTCTTGTTAATATGATCTGGGTACTGCCAGACAAGAAACAAAAATAGAGAATATGGAAACGGCAGTATTAAAATATTAAAGAAAGAATCTCATCCTAAACTGACAGCGTTTTTATTATGCTTTGACTCTCTTTTGTCTTGTGGAGAAGAATATGGGAATATATGTAAAGCTACAAACACAAGATTTTTTTTTTATTTCTTCCAAATCTTTTGCACTGACAAGAAGATGAAAGAACATAGATGACTATATCAGAAGAATTCATATTACACAGGAGTAGACTGTCACTTTCCTTCTATTCTTAAATAAGAGGTAGCATATACCTCCACTTTTCTCTGAGCAATATAATAGAAGTTATCTGTTATTGCCTTGTTCTAGAAGAAGATTACTCCACTTACACACCCACTTATATCAATGCGGAAATGTACAATATGCTGTATTTTTCAACTCTTCTCAATTTACTACCTGCACATCTATATAGGAAAAGCAGTAACTTGTTGGAGTTTGTTCCATTTTTCACAAAGAATATAAACATGGAGTTGTCCTACATTTCCTCTGTATTGTTTATATTGAGAACAAGGAAGGTGATAAAAACCCTGACAAATTTGTTTGTGGACACTCATCCATACCTGAAGCAGAAAATGAGCATGATTCAGAGAACTTAAATTCTGTATATTTTACTTCTGTTTTCCTTGGTGATACATTTTGCAGACTCCTGCTTCCCCTCTGGTATATCCATCCATCCAGTCTTATAAATTGCTTTCAACTAGGTGGTAAGGTCCACCTAGTTGAAAGGTGGTAAGGTGGTAAGGTGGTATATTAGATACAATATATGGAAGAGAATATATCCTACTCTACTTCTGACACAGAACAGAATTATTCTTCATTTCATGTTTCATTTTAATGAATTCTTGTTCTGGTTTGACTGTAAACCAGCAGGGGAAATTAACTCCACAGAAAATACTTAGAGAGATTTTAGGTCAAAATTACAATTTTAATAAAAAAGATTAAAATAAATGCAGTAGTACAGAAACACCAGCCTAAACAAACCGACAGAGTCACGGTACAACCTGACACCCCGTTGACCAGGGTAGTAGCTGTGTAGTTCAGTTAGGCACTGGTCCTGCAAAAAGGCCTGGTAGTCCAGTCCCAGTAGTGGAGTGGAGTAGCTGAGTCCAATTCCGAGGACTGGAGTGGAGTAGCTAGCTGAGTTCAATTCCGAGGAGTGGAGTCCAGTCGAGTCAAGTCAAGTCGAGTCGAGTTGAGAGTGTAGTCCTGAGAGTGGAGTCCCGTCGAGTTGAGGGTGCTTTCTCCCATCCAAAACCCTTGTTTTATGCTGTGTTTCTTGGCTGGCACCTCCACCAGGGGCAGGGACTTTTACAATGGAAGAGGATCTTCCCAGTTGGTTGCTTTGGTAATGAGCTTGGATGATCCCCAGGGTCCTCCGATGATCTAAGATCGGGCTATTAGTCAAGCTGGGTGGTGCTAATGGGTCATTAGTTGAGATCAGATAATCAGGATGGGTGGTGCTTGTTGTCGACCGGAGTGCTTATCTCAGTTGAGATAAGGAATCCCAGGTGTGTAATTATGAAATTTGTCCAGCTTTTGTGGGTGGTAATAGAATATATAACTAACCCAGGACGATTCTTCATGATTTCATTTTTAGAATGGTATAATAATTTCTCTTTAATTTAATTAAGTTCCTTTGTATAATTTATTAATATATGTGTAAGTAATTACAGTTCTGAGATTTACTGAACTCACTAAGAATACTGGCCCATTTTTATCATGTCCTTTTCTTCTTATTTTTTTAATTTCTGTTTTGTAGCCACAGGGCAACACTTTAAAACATAAAATTTCTTCTTGCATTTAATTTATTTTTCATTTTGAAAAATTTCATTTTTCATTTTTCATTTCATTTATTTTCTCACATGATAGAATTGCTTCCTTTTAAGAATGTAGCAATTTCACTATAGGATTTATTTTCTCTATGATAAAAGACAGGCATGTAGTCACAGAATCACAGAATATTCTGGAAGGGACCCACAAGGATCATCAAGTTCAATTCTTCAGCAAATGGCCTATACAGGGATCAAACCCATGACCTCGGCATTAGTACAGCAATAGAGCTGGACTACATGTATAAAATAGTACACGATAGCACCCTTTCCTTAAAATCTTATTTAATTATTCTAGACTACAGAAAATATCACTTAATGATATCAAGTTCTGTAAAAAATAGAAAAGCCATCAGCTAGTTAATTTTCTATTTCTGTAGAAATAATTTTATATTCCATTTATTAAAATAAAATTATTTTTATGTTAAAAAGCAAGTTAAACCTTGAGGAATGTCTAACTGATACAAAAAGAACATGCTATTCCTTCTCAACTGTACAGAAACATATTAAATAACCGCTCTAGTCCAAACAATCTACATGGTTACCAGGACTATTGTAAACCAGAATAACAATAGGCTGTTATTTATCAATGTTAAACGTTTTCTATAAATGGTCATAAATTTATGAGACACAGGTTTCTTCACTTAGACAGTGGGAATATGACAATAAAGCATATATGTGATTCCCAGAAAGACATGCCAAGAAAACTCAACCACCTTTCTGTATGACTAATAATACAGGACATAGATATGACCAGTCAATTGAAAGTGCATAGAATTATGTATATGTGGCAGAAATTATGAAAGAAAAGAAGGAGGGCGGTTATCTATAATTCTTTCTAATCACTGTGTTTATGTTGTGAAAGTCACAAGCATCTTATATTTCTGCATTTCTTAAGGAATTAATGACCATTTGGTATTAAAGGGCCTCATACTTACCTCAGATCATTAAGAGTTTCCATCATCTATTATTCTTGAGGAAATGCACTCAGTCATCATCATTACTCTTTAATTGATATAATAACTGATATTATTAAAAGCTCTTATACATACTGCTCTAAACCCACACAGAATTCTCCAAATCTCTTCTCTCTTGTCCAATTTACTCAATAATCAGAGTGCAGCTAGTCAGTATAATGAACCAATTCCTTCACCAAGCTCTTGGAATAGCTTAGCATCAGGTTTAAGGAAAATTGCTGATGTGAAACCTGCTGTTGGGGTAGGTTGTGACAATTGTATTGTCTATTTTTTAGATGTATTCAGCCTTTTTACAATAGTTAAGAATCCACACTGTAGCTGAAAATATGAAATAATTCAGCAGAGATTCAAAATAATAAAAATAGAAAAAAATGGGAAACATTGCAATTAGTGATAAAAATCCCTGTTCTCTCTTGTAAAACATCAAAACAATTAGATAGTCATGTGTTTTTCTGAACAATAGTGGCAATTAAATAAAATGGGAATGGTTATTTATTAGTTCGAAGCTTAACTAGAAAAATAAAAATAATAAAAGAAAATAATAAAAATAGAAAATTATAGAAATACTGTACAGTAGAAATACTTGTAGCCCTAGAAAAATGTGTTGGAGTTTATGTTTGCCTCTTCATTTTAGACAGCCCTCATGGAAGTAAATTACAAACATAAAAGAAAATGCCAATCTAGCATATGATCTTATAATAATCAAAAAATTATGGCATTTGCTAAAGGAATGCTTTCTTTTCTAGCACGGTTTTATTTGTCCCACTGAATTCTATGACCACCATATAATTCCTATTAAAATCTAAAGGCTGGTTCAGACAACAGGTATTTAGTTCAGCAGGAATTTTCCATAAAGACAGGACTAAGATTTTTTCTGCAAAAGCAAGTTCTCGCATTCGTTTTTAGGTTCTAAGTGTAATTGAAAAATATCCACATTTTTTTAATGTACTTTAATAGCAGCAAAATCAAGCCTTAAATCTGTAAGCTGGTTGATAGCTGCTCTGTAACTGATGCAGAGGTGTCCACCTGCTTTTTTTCATTGGTACTTTCTATCATTCAGGAAAAAAACCTCCAAAATTTTGTTGCCAACTTGCCTGAGATTTTATAAGAACTGCATTATAAAATGTCTTAAAATTAATGATGTTTGAAGGGAAAAATTGAAAGAAGTTATGAAGCTTGATCACCCAGGATGTTTAAGCAATTTTTACTTTGGGGATAGCGTAAGACATTTTACTTAAAGAATAGTCCTACAGTGTCACAGTAATAGCAACTGAATCATTTCAATAAATTCCTCATCTGTATCAGTGAGTTATTCCACTCCAGCTTGTTCTCCCTAGCTGAAAAGGTATTTCCTTGGAGGTGCCAGCAGACCTGTCAGTGCTGCAGTCCCAGGGGCAGCTGGAAGTTGAATCCTGGTCCACAATTCATGCTCCAATTTCACTTTTCTCAGCTTTTTTATTACCTGCATGCATCAGGCTGAAGGAAGAAGTTACGTGTGCCCAGCTAGGACACCACCCAAAAAAATCTCATTTGGCCTACTTTTACCTCCGGAGGGCAAAGGGGTGCTGGGGAGGAAACTTTTCCAGTTTTCAACTCCTTTTGTTCTGAGAACCAGAGTTTTATCCTTGATTTCTCAGCAGAAGAATATGGCACTTCCCCTAAGACATCTTGGTGGCACAAGTCACAGCTGTAAGGGATGATCTCAGAGGCTTGTACCAAGCTATAATTTCATAATATCAGAGGATCTTTCCTCTATAGTGTAGCTCAACAAGTGTCCCTGTGGTCTTATTTCTGTGCTTTCTGGAGAAAGTCCAAAGCATTAATTTTAAAATATTACTTTGTATTTTTCTAAAGCATTGGGCAGTTAAGCATAAATGGATATTCTAGTGAATGCATTGAGAATATATGTATAAAGCACTTATTGGCTTCTCATTAAGTTCCTGAAGAATTAAAAGGCTTGCAGTTCCATGTTCATATGAATTTGCATCATTTTTCTCTGCATCCTTCAATCTCTAGAGCTACCAAATGTTGTGACACTTCTGAGATGACATTAACAACTGCTGAAGAAAACTAAAATAGTAAAGCATTTGTAAAAGAGTCAGTGATAAAATAAATTATGTCTGCTTGAAAATGTGTATGCTTTTCCCCTCCTTACAGCGCTCCCTTTTTTCTACTATATTTCCCCATATTCTACTTTTTCCCAAGCTCAACTATCTTAAATTTATTGTGATCTCCACAATTTTGCTTTTCACATACAGAACTCCTAAAGAACTGCTGAGAAATTTAATTAAGTATGGCTTCTTTTCACTAAAAGTGAAATATCACTACTGATATTTAGTAAGGGTAGACATGCATGTGGCAGTAAGATCATCTCACAAGAATGCAAAGTACTTATCTAAGCTTCATAATGTTGTGAAGCTTAAGATAATAGTGTAAGGATGGGCAACTTCATTAAACATTTTCCTGCAATAACTCGAGTTATGTGTCAAATCTATCACAAAAACTAGAGCTTCAAGTATATAAATCCTACAAAAATCATAATTTTTAAAAAATTATTGTTAAGATTAATATGAATTCTAAAAAGCAATAAAACTAAAACCTGAGGTACACCAGAGGTTCCAAAATTTTGCTGTGAAAGCTACTTCAAAGTAATCAAAAAATCTTGTAAATCATTTGGGTGTTATCTTTCTAAGGCTGTATTCAGGCAAGAAGTTGCTGACACTAACTGAAGTTTGGCACAGGGCAGCTCTTGATTTAGACTATGCAGATGACTATTTTTGTGGACAGGCACCAAGGATAAAAAAGCAGACATGTAGTTTGAAACAAAAATGGAGCAAATTTTAAAACTTGTTTATAAAATTTATCATATATAAGGGTACCTACTGATCAATTGATAATGGCTTTAAAAAATATGCTAGGCTATTAGTGCAGTTCAGGCTAATAGTAGATTATTTGACTGCTACAACTTTATTATGGCATTTCATCTTGAATTTTACGTGTTGGACCATGTGTAGTAATGATTTGTCTTTACACTGTGAGGTTAGAGTATCTAAAGTATCCCTGAACAATTGTTAAGTAGGCATATCAAATGGTAATAGTTAAAAAGGTAGAACCTCTTTGTGTGTTGGTTGCGATATTGTCTTATCTCTTTGAAGAGTCTCTCTGGTGAATATCTAAAACTTACTGTGCATAGATACAGTAAAATGTCACTAGGCAGGGTATTTTGATTGAGTATTTTAAGGTCTGTGAAATTCTGGATATTGTCATTTCATGCTTCTCTAATTTTAAAAACATTCTTTTGATAGATTTTCCTATTCCTACAATGTCACAGTGTTTACATGACTCTCAAAATCAAATTTTGTTTAGCTCCCTGTTCAGAAAGCTTTTCCACAATCAGTATTGAAAATTACTCTTTTTTTCCTAAGACCAAGACAGGTCTGAGGGTTGAATGACTGTAACAACTTCTTTTTTTATCTTCTTTTTCGTGCTTTTTCTTTGTTCATTTGAGGTATTGAGAAATTCCAGTTCAAGATTGCTTGTAGAAGATAATAACATCATTTATTTTTTTCAAAAGCTTTATCAAAGCCTGAACTATTTCTCGTTTCCTTACCGGATAAACTAGAGAAATTTATATACTTTGATATAAATCAAAATCTGAACAAGAATTTTAGTATCTTCTGTGACTGATACATGCTTTTCAAACTTGTCCATCATCCTCTGAGCATAACTTTGGAATGAAAACAGGAGGAGCAAAGTATTGAAGCTTCTTCCCCTCTTTCAGTTCGTTCTTGGCCTTTGATTAGTTGATTGAATTTTAAGACTTGACTCTTCCTCTGTTTGATACATCCCTTCCACATCACAAAAGCCCCCATTTTAATTTTCCTTCACCTTTTCTAAAACAAAGAAAAAAACAAGCAAAGACAAAAAAGACCTGCAAAACCCCAAGATAACTAAACACAAGTTCCAAGGATAATCTTGCACTTTCACAAATTTGAAAAGTCAACATTTAAAAAATCAGTTCTTAAAAGTAATATAAGTTTGTTCGGGGTTTTTTTAAATTCATTTGCACTTGCACCTTTTCAAGCACAATTACTCCTGGATACAAACAATACAGCCTAACAACTAGGCTTGAAATTCACGAGGCTTGCTGGGACTTGTTTGAAATGCTGGCGCATAATTTCTTCTCCTTTCATAATGGTTGCTTTGCTGCAAGTAGTTAATTCATTACTTTTTAAAGCACTTCAAGGTACTCAGAGTATAAGAGGTGCCCTGAAAAATATATTATACTGTATTCTCTTCTGATCTTTTCTATTTCTTTTCTATTCTCTTTTAGCCTATCCACTTGATACTGATCTGTCTGAAAAGATCTTAATTTCAAAGGATTTCTGGTTTTGCACCACATTGCACAAAAATGTGTAATGTCTGTGGAAGCTGCAGTGTCATAACTCAGTCATTCTGGAATTGTATTAGATTTTTTTTCTTTGGCTGATGCTTTATTTTCTGTTACATCAGATGTTTCAAAAATGCACTCTAGGTGGGGAACAAATTAATTTCTTGTACTTCAAATGCATACACTTCTGTGATATTGATACGAGGCAAGATGAACTGATGCTTCTGCCAAACAAATATTTTAGTCATAATGCTTCAGGTTATGTTCTGTTGCTTTTCCTTGAAAGGAAGACATCAAACATACATACTGTTCAGAATGCAATGTGCTTTGCACTCTGCAGACATTATTTCAGTTTTAGCACAGAAATAGCTAAATAAAGTTAAACGTTTTCTATCTATTCTGGTCAACACTAAAGCGTACATATACATTTTACATATGTATTCCACCAGAGAATACAGAGAAATATCAAGCAAGTTGCAAAAATCCAACAAGAAGCATTCTGAAAAACGAAAATGTAAAAACTATCCCTTGGTCAACCCAAGATGCTTTGAGCTAATAAAAGCAGATAACTATTTTAGCTGGTCATGAAAAATCTAAATTTTTATTATGAAGAAAACAAGTGCTTATGAACTTCATTTTAAAAATTGAAAAGGCACAACTGACATACCAATAATTGGAAGAACTTGAAGAGAATATTTTATATTGCTGTTGTATTGTACAGGTTGAAAGTAATGAAGACATCAATCCTGCAAATGTGAATATGTTTCCCAAGGCCACTCTCACCAGCATTAGTCTAAATTTATTACAGCACTCACTGGTACGTCAGTTACTCTTTCTTTCAATCACAGTTCTTCCCTTCTAAGGGAAAAGCTGATCTGCAACAATCAAGACAAGTATTTTATGCAGACAAAGCCACAGGATTATTTGACACTGTCTTGTGATGAACAATACCTTTTAATAAGTCAATTATTTTATATGGAAATGAACACTGCAAGTGAAACTCACATAAGGAACTTCAACATTCTGTTCTAGTGAATTTATTAGAGGATGGGATGGTTGTGAGTATACTTTTAGCTAGGAGTTTTCTCTTGCCTATCAATTTTCAATATAACAGTAGAGAAACACAGGCATGCTCTAATGCTTCACTCCAAGTCAAATCACTCTAAATCAAAGTATGATTATTTTCTTTGTCTCAAAAGACCATAACCTGAGAATAGTGATTCTGTAGATGCTTCTCTACCTGTCTCTAGTTTGAGCTTCCCAGTAATTCGAAAGAAACAAGATTCATATATTAGGAGTGCATTCATCACAGTCAGACCAATATTCCAATAGCAATAGAGCTATAAAAAATGACCCATGATAGAAAAAACCCCACCATAATTCAATAAAACAGCAGGAAAAACATTACCTAAAAAGCAGTATAAAAAGGAAAGGAAGTCAAGTTAATGACAATAAGATAATGATATTGTTTAGTCTTTCAGTTTAGAAAATTTAGGATTTGTCAGCTGAAGCTGCGTGTGGGACCTTGAACACCAGATCACAAGCTGCTACCATATGACCTAAAGGAGTGATATCTTCAGTTTTTAGGGCTTGGATATTAATATTCTTTCTCTGTAGCCAGTAAAAGTGATTATCTTCTGCTGATTACAAATAACCTTGTTAAAATTCCACCTGAAGGAACAAAAGAATAGTTGCTTAATTGTTAAAAAGATAAAATCATTAATAAAATATCCAAAGGAATGAAAGAGAACAGAGTAATAAATAAGAAGCTATGCATCTGTCTCTTGATCTCTGTACATGCATTCCTTCCATCTAGTATTCCAATTGTTTCATACAAGCCTTGAGAAGAGGTCAAACTTCTGTATGTGATACTAATACTATGTACCTAACATTTTAGCGTATTGATATACTTTTAGATCTCTTCTTCAATAGATTGTTTAAGTCATTATTTAGAAGCTATGTACTAGCAATGCAATTAATCACTTTTATGCTGTGCACATACAGCAACTGTTCCTTACATGCAGAGAAAGTGGACAGAAATCCTTTTAAAATCAAAGAGAAAAGCCATTCTGTTTCTCAGGTAATTACCCTGAAGAAAATCTCCAGAGTCGGGTTAACAGATCTGAAAAATCTCCTTTTAGGCTTAATCATACTGCTGCCATGCAAAGGGTTTGCTCATTTAATAAAAAATTGAATAGGCATTGGAGGATGGGAGATGACCAAGATAACTGTTGTTGTTTCTGACTGTCATATATTTAAACCCCATTCTTATTATCATCATATTAATTATTATCATAGAATCATAGAATACACTGAGTTGGAAGAGTCCCGCAAAAATCGAATCCAGCTCCTGGTTCTGCACAGGACAGCCCCAGGAATCACAACATGTGCCTAAGACCATTGTGAAAACACTTCTCGAACTTTGTCAGGCTTGGTGCTGTGACCACTTCCCTGGGGAGCCTGTTCCAGTGCCCAACCACCCTCTGGGTGAAGAACATTTTCCTAATATCCAACCTAAACCTCCCCTGACACAGCTTCATGCCGTTCCCTCGGGTCCTGTCACTGGTCACCTAGTGACCTGTCCCGGTTTGGACAAAATCAGGAGGAAGACTAGAGGAGTCTCCTCTGCAAATGACAGGGTTTGAAAACTCCCCCCCCACCACACCTACCTTAGGAATTTCTCAGAGGAAATTGAAAAAATCTGTTTATTTAACAAAAGGGCGGGGTGCACGCAGGCACCAAGGGGAAGGAAAGAAAAAAAAATGAATAATGTNTAGTGACCTGTCCCGGTTTGGACAAAATCAGGAGGAAGACTAGAGGAGTCTCCTCTGCAAATGACAGGGGTTGAAAACTCCCCCCCCACCACACCTACCTTAGGAATTTCTCAGAGGAAATTGAAAAAATCTGTTTATTTAACAAAAGGGCGGGGTGCACGCAGGCACCAAGGGGAAGGAAAGAAAAAAAAATGAATAATGTTAGATAATAAACCTCTCATGGTGGAGAAACCTGGATGAATTCAGAGTCCTTTCCTGGGTGTGGTTCTGCTCTGTCTCTAGCTGGAGCTAGAGTACGATGTCGGCCCCCCTCTGGGCCCAAGGTGTAGGCCTCTCCAGGTGATGGTATGCGGAATGGAGTTCAGTTGTACAGTTCCAGAGGAGGAGGGAAAAAAACCCACAGTCCCAGGGAAAAACAGCAGGCTAGCCAAAAAGCAAAAAGTAAGTTTTTAACTCTCCGATCTCTCTCTCTTGAGAAACACAGGGTTAAGAAAAAAGTGAAAGTTTTTTCCTCCCCTGAGAAACACAAAGCTGAGAGAGCTGGCAGAAGAAGAAAAAAGTAAAAGTGCTCCCTTCGCCTTCAGCTGCAGAAGCAGCGGCAGCCACAGCAGTGATAAGTGGAGGAACGTGTGTGTGTCCTTGAAGCAGCTGTGTTTGAGAAATTCCTCTGGCAGCTTTAAAGGCACAGAGTTCATATTTTGCATGAAGCAGGCGTTGGGGAATACAGCATCATAAAGTCACCCCAGGACATGACCTCAGCTGCTTTTCATATGGCTTCCCCTCTAGACCCCATTCTTTGAAAAGTAATGAAGTTTAAGCAAAGACTACATACTATGAAAAAACATCACATTCCAAGAAAAACAATTAAGTCCTATGCCTATAATGAGTGGGTCTTAGCTAGAAAACAGGTAGAACAGAATACTAGCAATGAAATATGTACTTGTTAATCTTTACATTATGGCAGTTCTCAAGAGGACACAGCTGAGATATGCTGCTGTGTGTTGATTTACTCTTTCAAATAGCTGTGGTTTGCAGTACTGACTTAGACCAGTGGTTAATTCCAAACTACTTTGTTTTCAAAAGCATCCCAGCCTAAAGAGGTGAACCATGTCTCAGAACTTTATTGTTATGTCCTCCTTCCCCATCACATTTATCACTAGTGTTATGTCTCTGGAAACATCTAGCTAGGTAGTGTTAAAGACATGAGTATTATTCCAAATGGACAGGGGAACCAATAGCATGTTTAGATTGTTCTTTTTATTTAAAGAAAATGTACCAAGTCTTGTTTCTTTGGATATAAGATTATCAAAACCTGAAGGATAGTCCTTTTGCTTACAGTTCCACTTGCCCTGATTTGAATGGGTGTTACTAGAATCCTTGCCAGGGCCATGATCCCTGTGGTTTTTCTGGCTGCAGCTGGTTGGTGATTTTTTGCCACCTTTTCTCTCTTTCTCTGCTCTTTCCTGCTTCATTCACACAGTCAGATCTTTCCACACAAAAAATTACTAACAGCAGTCATTGCCCAGCCTGCTTTTGTGTTTTGGGGAGGAACTTATGCTTGGCATTGAATAAGAGACCACTACCATTTCTTTAAAAAGTAATAATTTCCTACAAATTCTTTAAAATTACTTGGTGTTTACATCTTGTAAGTCAAATGACTTTTAAGGTAAACCAGTAAACTAGGTGTTAGCATTATAATTTTTATTTGCACTTGGGTTTCACTGCTTAAATTTTTTTAAATATGTGAAAGATTAAGCTAAAATCTATAGTAGTCTTTCTTATGAGAACAAGGTTTGTACCATATTTGACATACAAACGCATAATGAATAAAAGAGCATGTCATTTTTCATACTAAAATAAAAAGAACTATTTTTCCTAATCTTAAGAATGCAGATCATGAATCTCAGTGTTCTTCAATATATATGATGGTATTTTCACCAAACATCTTGATTTTTATCAACAATAATAAAAAAAATCCCAAAAACACCATCAACTTGCATGTCTATATATGGAGATCAAGTGAAAATATTTATATAGTAATCAATCTACACTAAAATTGCATGGAAGTTTTCTCAGAAGATTTTATATATAGAAATTTAAAAACTCAGTCCAGCCTCTAATTCTCATAAAAGGCACCAATGATTTCTATGCTCAGATCTTACCTTGTCAGCAAAACATGTCAGTTTTCACTGGATTATAATTTGTTACAAATGAAAAAAACCCACCCAACCGGTACTTAGTTGATAATGAGATCAATTCGGGATGTATTTCACTTAGTCTTTGGATTTTGAATGGCTCCGGCTGACATGAGGAAGTCCTTCTCTTCATGGGACAGTGCTAGGATCATAAAATACTTTCCTTATGTCTTATTTGTGACAGCTAAGAAAATCTCTTTACTTTCCTGCCCAAAATATGGGCCATGAAGTCTGCTTTTGCTGAAGAATATTGACAATCCTGTATTGTATCACATCTGTTAATGATAAAAAAGTGCCTGATGTAATTCTTGTTTACATCCATGCCATCAGTTTGACAAGAACATTTCCATTTTTTTAATTATTTGATTTTAAATGGCTATAGCCCTTTGTTAAAACTGAGCAATATTAAAAACAATTTCTTCCTGATTGTGCCTTAGAATTCATTAAACTCAAGGAAAGCTATTCTTGCTATAAGGCTATTCTGAGGGAATGAATATTTAAAATAAAATCGACGGCAAATATGATTACAAGAAGTATGGGTTAACATAAGTCTTAGCAATTTATCTAATTTATGAATGAGTATCCTCTAAAAGCTTTGTTCTGTCATGAATTATTTTTACACTGAAATTTCGCTGTGGCTTTTGATAGTTTATGACCTTCTAAATATAGTGAAAGCATCACAAACAATGTGTCATATGCACACATTGAAAATAACTGAAAAAGATCACCTACTTTATCATTCAACCCCTGAGGCATCTAGAAATTGTACAGAATAAAGAAAAAAAGGTGAGAATACAGAAATAAACAAATCTCCATGTACAGCAATGTCATTTTTCATAACAGTCATTACAAATCACTTCTGCATGGAATTCTGCCGGAATTCTGCCAAATATTTGTGTGGGGGTTTGTGACTAAGGAAAAAAAATTATTAATCTTTATGAAACTCCTCATAAATTTTTGAATCAGAACCAAAAGGAAAGCACTGGTCATTTTACAAACACATATTGAAACCTACATGACTTAGACTACAAGTATACTGGGTATACTGTTTGAGGACCACAACAGGAATTTCAAGGCCACACAGAGCTGGATAAAATGCCAAAGATTTTTGGATGAACCATGCCATAGTATGTGTCTAGAGAAGCAGGAAGAAATTCAGCCATAAATGCCAATTGCTTGGATAGGAACAGAACTGGGACGTGATGTTGCATGCTAAGTTCAGCCTTTTCATTTCAGCAAGCATTCATATGCTACAATACACAAGTGTTCCATGTATTAGATGAAGAAAGAGATAATTTGCTTTCTACGAGCCTGCGCTCCATCCAAACCATAGACTGTAGTTAAATTTTTTTTCAAGCTATACCTAAACAGATTAACTGATTTATAAGTAGTTTCTTTGACTGCTTTGTTTTGAACTCATTTGCTTGCCAGTTTGTGGGACAAATATTAGGTAAACTGAGTACAGGCAAAAGAATCTGGTTTTGAAAGTTGTAAACTGTAATATGACAGTCTCAATGCAACTTTTTATGAGATTGAAAAACATATTTGTCTGTAGTGGTGGCACAGCCCCCTCGTGGGCTGTGGCAGACTGGTGCCCATCAGGTGCTCGCCCTCCAATGGACGGACGAGGGCGGATCCGAGGGCGGCACCGAGGTCTAAACCACATCCCCCTGCCTAGAAGGTTCTGTTGTGTTCGGTTTCTGGTTGGTTCCCTGTTCTCACTCCCGCCTACCTGTTGTCCTCATTGGTTATGCGTTCCCTGTTACCACCCCTTTGCCCTACCCTATTGGTTGTACTCTCTTCCCGCTCCCCTTTTTCCCTCCGTATAAAACCCTGTGTACACCCTCAGACCCTGTTCTTTCCCCTCTGACCCCTTTGGAGAATAAATACCTCTGGAACTCAAGGGAAGGACCTCTCCCACTTCTTTACCTTCGGTGGCGCGCACACGTGACAACTTGTGGCAGGCAAGAGGGCTGTATCATTGCTGGGAGGCCAGCATTATCCAAGCCTCAGCCTTGCCAGGCAGAGAGCTGCTTGCTCTCCAGCGAGGGCGGGTGGAAGGTGGCGCTG
This sequence comes from Ptilonorhynchus violaceus, assembly GCA_013397565.1. Classification (NCBI taxonomy): domain Eukaryota; kingdom Metazoa; phylum Chordata; class Aves; order Passeriformes; family Ptilonorhynchidae; genus Ptilonorhynchus; species Ptilonorhynchus violaceus. The sequence goes on from VZRJ01000018.1 coordinate 210,665, forward strand.
AGCACTCCTCAGTGAGGATTTCCCCACTAAATTAGCCTTGCCTGGAGCAGCACCGCATTTGTCAGTCTTCATTTGGTTTCCCCCGATAAAATTTTTGTTTTCTAATTTGATTCTTTCCTGTGAACAACTGTACTTATTCAAGATGTACTCCTGTTCAAATGAATAACTTCAAAAACTTTTAGAATATTTGGAATCTCACTGATTATAAGGACACTAGTACTCCTCCTCTAACTGTTTTTCTGGCATTTTGTTTTATTCTTGGTAAAGGTTTCTGACCACTGTTTTTGTTTTTAGCCACTGAAGGGGATGTTTCACAACTATTAATATATATCATTAAAAGGCTGCAGAAATGGGCTGACATTCTTACAAAGTTAAAGATCCAATGATATCCATAAGATTCTGAAAAAGGAAATACAAAATCCTGCACTGGGGGAGGAATAGCCACGGGTGTCAACACAGGATGGGGGCCAACAGACTGAAAAGCTGTTCTGCAAGGAAGGGCCTGGGTGTTCTTGCACACAAGTTAAACCTGCAGCAGCAATGTGCCCTGTGGCAAGGAAGTCCAACAACATCCTGGGTAGCATTAGGAAGAACATCAGCTCAAGGTCAAGGGAAGAGATCCTTCCCCTCTCCTCAACGCTGGTGAGACACATCTTGAGTTCTAGGGCCTTTTCTGGGCTCTCCAGTACAGAAAGGACATGGATTTACTGGAACTAGTCCAACAAAGGGCCATGAACATAGCAAAGGGATCTGTCATATTAGGAAAATGTGACAGAGGTGGGACTGTTCAACTTGGAGAAGAAAAGGCTCTGGGGAGTCTCAACCTTGTTTATCTGATGGGTATCAATAAAGAGGATAGACTTTTCTCAGTGGTACCCAGTGAAAGAAAGAGGAAATGGGCATAAAGTAGAATATAGGAAATTTAATCCAAACATAAGGAATAATTAAGAATTTTTTTTTAGCTGTGGGTACAACTGAGCACCTGAACAGGTTGCCCAGACAAGTTGTGGAGTGTCTATCCTCGGAAGTGTTAAAAATGCAATGAGACACAGCCATGAGCATCCTGCTGTAGCTGATCATCCTTTGAGCACTGTGCTCAACTACATGGTCTCAAGAGGTACTTTCCAACCTCGACCGTGAGTCTGTGATTCATACAAGCAGAGTGACCTTTGGGAGTATTATAAATTATTGCTTTCTACTGTCTTAAGTAGTTAATGCCTATGTGAATACTGGATTCCATATCATGGAATGGGCTTTATTAATTAAAATTATTAATTAAATCATTAAACACCAGAACTACGCTAGATATCGCTTAATCACCTGGGCATACCACATAGCTGTCTAATACCCAATATTAAGAATTGGTTGAAACGTTTTGCTAACATTTTCTATTCCACTGAGGTCACCCATTTTCCAGAAACAATTTTTGAAAAGGCATTGCTGGGGAATCTTCATCTGTGAGGGCTAGAAAAAGGGAAAGCAGAGACAAAAAAAGCAAGAGGGATGATTAGACTTGCTAAAAATTTAACAGAAAAAAATCAAAAACTGAAACACACAGAAGAGAGACAACATATTTAGTGGTCTGTGGAGACGATGACCAACAGGAACAGTCTGGTTTGGTATGATTTTTGGATGAAAAAATATTCTCACGCAAGCAAAAACTTTTGTCTCAACATGCAAACTTTGTACCCACCAAACTAAAAAAATATTTGTGTCTCTCCTTTGTTATATGTAAGTTTTCGTAAAATTCCAAGAGACACGTTTGAATTCCGGTACAGAAATAAAAAAGTTTCAGCACTGCAGCATTCATAATCTTGCCATCTGGATTACTTTTGATTTGCCCTTAATTCATGTTTGAGAGAACATAAAAATGAGCTTAAAAATAATAAGACTTCAATGCGATCTTTATTTGTAAACTTTCACCTAAAGAAGCTTTGGGCCAACACCTCTAAGACATGAATATGAGCAAGTAAAGGCATGATTCCTAGGTCAGAACAGTATGCAAAAAGCAGTTTGAGGGCATATATGCCTATTTACATAATTGGATATGAGTTAAACTGAGATAACCATTCTGTTACATACAGAAGAAATGTTTGCTGCAGAATAGCAAAAACCCATGTTGTGTGTCCAATATAGAGGTTGTTATGAAAATAATTTAATGGAATAATAACTATAATGTCAAGGTCTTACATATCACCTTTTGTCACTAGATATCAAAGTGTCTCACAAGAAGGCTGAATTTTTTTCCTTTTCATTCCATAAAATACTACTGATGCTAAGTAAAAAATGCGAAGGGATCTCTGAACCTTAACCAAATGCATGTTAATCTAGACAGACCAGTGATAAGACTGGTTTTGAGTACCAGCTATTACAGCTACATGAGATTTATTGGGCCGCATGAACTTACTGGGTATCCAGGACCTCTACTCCCAAGCTCAAGGCAGGATGTGCTGTACAGTGAGTAAGCGGATGCCCCAAGTGCAATGCTCCATGCACTACTGCACCACATAACTAATGCTGTCCTCTTGCTCTTATGAACAACAAAAGAAACTTAGTTCTTTCATAATGAGCTGAAAATAGTGGAGAAAACTGAAAAAGGTATTGTGTCCACTAAATAAAACACAAGAGGCAGAGATTTTTCCTTCTGATGCTATGAAACAACTCAGTTTAGGATCTGAATCTCACTAGAAATTATCAGAGGTGATGAAACAGCGTGAATTAAAATGTGTTTCATCACTGCACAAGTTACTTATTAGAAGAACAGTTTATTTAAATTTGCAGACCCAGATTTAAAGTAAATATTTTTGGATCTGAAAGGCATATTTTTTTCAGAATTTAAAAGTGTAATTTGTTGCCACAGTAACTTTTTGTGTGCAAAAGTATAAATGGGTTCAAAAGGATAGTTTTATTTTTGGTTACTAAATGCAGTAATGTAGATAGAAGCAACCATTTCAGACAGGAGTGCTCTGCCCCAGTTTTTACCAGGAAACAATAATGTAAAAAAGAAGACAGAATATTTTAGAATTTCCCTGTCTCTTACACTCATTCCTATTGCTGACCATTGTCTAAAGCAGAATGACTGATCTGATCCAGCACAGATGTTCTTATGTTATGTTGAAAACAAAAAGGAGATTACCTGTATTTTTTTTTCCTATCTTCTTGCAGTCAGACTTCTAACTGAGGCAGTTTACCACAGGGCTTGCAGCCAATGTTCTGGATGTAGCAGGCTATAACTTTTACTCTGTTTATGCAACCCAACCTTATTTAGCCTATACTTCACAAACTGAATTTTAAATTTCTACAAAGTTAAGAAGACAGTATACGCTATCTAATTAGGAGAGAGTGGTTTTTTAATTATTCATTCCTCCCAACTCTGTTTTGTTCCTCCAATTACAAAATTTCTCCCTCCTGGAGAACTGGAATTCCCCTCAGTTAGAAAGGTACTTTCAAGAATACCAAAAGCGAAAAAAAAAATTACTTGCTTTTGAGGTGTGCAGTAGCAAATGCCAGATGTAAAACTATGCATTGTCTAGGATGTGACTGATTAATGAATTGTGTCCTTACATTTTATTAAAGTAATCAAGCAGAAACCTTGAAATTGAATCTTTGCATTTCAAAAGATCATAACAAACAGTCTTTGAACTTAAGAGAAACAAGTAATGCTAGTGGTTTTGTATCCATACCCATGATGGTCTGGGGATATAAGCAAAGCAAGTGTTGGAGGCAAAGCTAACCTTTAAAAGATGAACTATTACAGCTGGAGAAAAATAAAACAAGATTTCCTCCCCAGAAAAAAAGAATTGCCATTATTTGGGATATATTACTGAAGGTTTAATTGTCATGGAAAAACAGGATTTTTGGAATTTCAGCATTTCTAAACTAATTGTTCCATTATGAGACTTCCTGTTGAGAGAAGGCTGAAGATTTCTAAATGGAGAAAAAATACAGTCTGCTTCAATATTAAAATCCATGTTTGTGTAGTATAACTTTAGAAAATCTTTTGAAAATTTATAAAATTTAAGAATAATTTTTTTCTGGTTTTTTGGTGTTTTGGGTTTTTTTTAATTATAGAAGAGGCTTTCCGTGAAATTTCCTGCTTTAGAAATTACTTATTAAACGATATTAGGATCACAGGATAAGTCACTTCAAAAGCGAGTTCAGAGGGTCTCTAATCCAGCCTCCTGCTTAAAATGGGGTCAGCTATGAGATCAGAATGCTCAGGGCTTTATCCTGCCAGGTCTCAAAAACCTCCAAAGACAGGGATTGCATAACCTCTCTGGGCAACCCCTTCATCTGTCCGACCCTCTCATAACAAAACAGGTGTTCCTTATATCCTATGTGAATCTCATTTCAATGTTCACTATCTCTTGCCCTCCCACCCTAGAAAACGGTGAAGAGCCTGATTCTGTCTTCTTGATAACCTCCACATAGGTATGGGCATGTGTTGGCGATTCCTATCACAGACCCTGCCTGGCGCAAGTAAATCCATACAGGGACAATGTTGTGCACAAACAAAATTAACTTTACTGAGAGAACATGCGGTTTATATACCTTCTTTCGACCACCCATTTCATTCCTTATATGGTAATCTTTTGGTCACCCAACCAATCACAGATCTTCAGACCTTATATGGTAATCTTTTGGTCACCCAGCCAATCACAGATCTGCAGACCTTATATGGTAATGTTTTGGGTGACCATGGTCCCACATTTCCCCCCTTCTCTTCAACCATCATTATTTACTTCATTGATCCATCAATCAGTCTCCACACATATTAAACCAAACAAGGCAAATATATCATTATGATTAACAACACCCCCAGAACATACATTCCTACTTAATAACGTTCTTAACCCAGCCAATAATTCCCCAGCCTTCAAGAAGGCTGCGGAGAGACATAAATGTTTACAAGGCCATAACTATTTTAAACCACGTAAAACTTTCAAAAGGGGAGCATGAGTCCCCTATCCTCCCTCCAACGCCCTTTCCACACACAATAGTACGGGGAAAGCCCATGCTTCCATGCACACACTAAAGTTAACACGATACAGGTTCCTCTTCTCCGCCGTCGCAGAGGGTCTGGTTGAGTCCAGCGACAGGGGTCACAGAAATCTCGGTCTCAGTGTCAGAGTCATTGTTCAATGTGGATGACGAGATGTGCTCCTGCACTGGGCGGATGTATTGTGCAGGTACCCACTTAGGACTTGTATCTGTGGAAATACAAGCATAACCTCTTCCCCACTTTATAAGAGGGTAGGGTCCCAGGATCTTACCAGATTCTGGATCTTTTAAGCTCTGCTGTGGTGTGAGGCCCTGTGTTCCCCCTTTCTGTTGCCCAAGTAAACGTTTCAACGTAAAGTGGGATGCCTGTGGAGTGTTGAATTCCCCCCAGGGCAAGAAAGGAGGCAACAGAATGAGAGATATATGCATGACCATTATCCGTTTTAATTTATTTAGGGACACCTAAGGCTGTAAAAGCTAGTGTGAAATGACGATGAGTATCCTTAGCTGCTTCTCCTGTGTGGCATGAGGAAAATAAAGCACCAGAAAAGGTATCAATAGATAAGTGAATGTACTTGAGATGACCAAATTCCGAGTAGTGGGGAATATCAGCCTGCCATAGGGGAAAGCTTTGTAGGTCATGGGAGTTAGGTCATTCTGAATGCAATTAAAAAATTAAGAATATACAAAGTTTTTTACAGTCTTTTGTGGGGCGTATATCACTCCCCCCTTTTTGTTTTAAAATGCATCACTTTTCTTATTATGAACAGCAAAACAATACATCTAATCACAAATACTATACCATTACCCAGAGTCTGTAATTGCTGGGGAAATTCATCTCTCAGTGAGTACTTGGAAGACCTTTCCCAGGCAAGGCTTCCAAGCTTCCTGAAAGAGGGTCCAGCTTCCACGAGCAGAAACACCTGGGTTTGTTGGCTTACTTTCCTGTCCAGTCAGGGCTAAAGCTTGGCCAGAGCCTTAACCCTGAGTGGAAAGGTTTTTCTAAAATACTTACAAGCAAACTTCTATTAATCTCAATTGGTAAAACTTCCTTAAAATGATACATGTAGCAACACAACAGTATAATCAATGGTACCATGGACAATTGCAAACAACCAAAGGAATGCATATGCACAACATCCAATAATACCTTATGGATAAATCCCTTTATAAAAATTCTATGCATTAATGTTATAATATAAACAACATATTCAGAATTATTGATCATATTAACTGTTTCTGCAGATAGAAATACATTACACTTACACAGGTAACTTACTCAAAATACAAAACTAGACTTAGCAAGAACAAAAAATGATTCTCTGACTAGGTAAAACTTATTTTCCAATAATAATACTTTGCATTCACAAAGACACCAACGTTGGGACAAAGCAAGTACCTCTCAAGAGTTCAAAATAAGACAGAAGTCCTCTTAATTGTAAAATGGCATGTGAACATAGTGATCTCTCTTAATTCCACAGGTTTCTGGGTGAAAACTGTTCTTTCTTTTCCTTTCGGTGGGATAATTTCTCTGTAACTCAGACCTGTTAGTTAAAACAGTATTTGAAAGAAACATGAATTTTACGGATTAAAGTACTGGACGGGTTTCCTGGCTTTCCCACAGGGGTATGTGTTCAGGTCCTCCCCCGCCAGGCCTGCCCGTCCCCACCGTCGTTTCGGCGCGGCGCCCCGCACAGCGCACATGTGGTCGTCCCGGGGCCAGCTGCCCCCCCACACCACGCCTGCCCCAGCGGACTCGCAGCCACGGCCCCGCAGCGAAGGTGTAGTCCTTCCAGCACCCAAGGTGCGGGCTTGGTCATCCCCACTGCCCACCGCTTTCCACGGCCGCGTGCCACAGAGCCAAGACTGAGCTTTGGCTGCAGTGGAAACAGTGCAGTTCAGCCCGCACATGGTCCACTGGCTCCCAACATGGCAGCCATTTGGAGTGGCCCACACACGCCTGCAGCAAAATGGTGGCCGCACCTCCCTGCAGCTGGAGCGGCTCCAACCCATGGTGCAAGCGCCCAAAATCCTCTACCCATGGGCAGGATCAGCAACAACAACGAGGGTCCAGGATGGTGACAACACACTGGAGTCCCGGCTGCAGCAGGAGTGGCGGAGCGGCACGGCTGGGGCAGTCCGCACAGGATCTGCCGGCTCTCAAAATGGCGGCCGTGCCTTCCCCGCCACCGTGCTCCTGGGGTCGCTGTAACTCGTGCAACCTGTGTAAGGTCTTGCCCTGTTCCAAAAAGTTAACAATAAAAGGGGCACCCACGCCACTGACTAAAGCAAAACAAAGCAGCCTCTCCCCGACACCATAAGGCAAGTTTTCCCACCCACGTGGCTGGCTGGGCTGGCAAATGGCCGAAAAAGCCTTTTCTCTGTGGCAGCCTGCCTTCCCACCACTGCCCATCGAATTGGGGGATAAAAGACCACACTTTCCCCCAGGGTCAAATAATTTGGGTGCCCAGGGGTTCTCTTTTCCTATAGTTCCAACAAATTTACAATCATTCAGCTGGGGAGCAGAGGGCTTCAGCGCAGCAGGAGCCGAGGCACAGTCCCTCTCCCAATCTCTGGATCGCACTTGCACTGTGAGTGCCTCGAATTTGGTTAGCCACAGAAACAAAAGCTCTGCCAGCACTCCATCGTGCTGTACAGCTTGGTCCCACAAAGAGTTTATTTCATTTTTCAAAATTTGTTCCACAGTCCCAATGTGGTTACATGTTTCTATCGTCTCAGTTGAAGTAGGATTAGAATTTTGC
>VZRJ01000025.1:0-84361 GCA_013397565.1 Ptilonorhynchus violaceus
CTGCAAAATGCAGGACTACAGAGTGAACTTCTACCTGCAGCTCTTCCCTCTAAGGGAAGGTCCTAATACAGGACCACAGGAAGTTGCTGTTTCAGCTTCTCAGGAATTATAGGCTCTTTCTGTGTCTTGGTGATACATTAAGTAGAGACTTAGCAATGCATATGCATATGAAGAGCCACCTTTTGACATGCTGAGCAGTTAAGGAACATTGCCACCTCACAGAGTCAGGCCTCATAGGGAGACATCCTTACAGCTTTTCTAAACTTAGGTATCTTCTGAAACAGGTGTTACAGATTAGCTATTCTAAAAAGCTCTATATCAATATCCTTTTTTCCCCAGAAGAAAATTGTATATGCAGAGGAGGTTGAGGAGAGGGGATGGGGAAGCTTTCTAGCCCAAGAAAATCTTTGTGTTGTAGCCAAATATTTTTCAGTATTTATGTTGTGGTTTAAACATACAAAGAATATGTAGACAAGTCCACAGATTAATAGAGCTTCCAGAGGTGTTTCTCGTTGCCTTGCTCAGAGCTGAAGGCAGAAAGCTCCTCTGTCTGCTGGCTGTCTGGAGCACTTAGTCTGCCTCTTTCCCACCTGAGCCTCTGATACTTAGGACTCCATCCCTCCACCAACTTCTGACTAAGGTCTGATAAGTGCAGGGAGGACTAGGCTCCAAAGTAAAATGCACCAGGTATGTATCTTGGAGCACAGAGAAAGAAGAAAAAGTCTGGGATGGTTTGTGCTTTTGCTGATCAAGGACCAGAATTTCTGCCCTATTTCTATATCATGCTGTAGTATTATTTTTTGTACTTGTTAGTCAAGTAAGATGGGCAAGATGGGTCTTTTCTTTGGGTCTGATTTAAAATCCACTGAAGTCAATAGAAAGAATTCCTATCTAGTTTCACTCTGACTAATGTTTTATGTCATTAGGTTTTTAACCTAAGTAAAACAAACCCTGAAAACAATTAAATTATAATTAATTTTCTGCATTTGTGTGATTCCCTTCTGCTCTTCTCCCACTCAAAAATTCCAAATGCAATAGGATGAGGTAGATCTTGAGAACTGAATTTTAGAATTGCATTCTCTTCTCCACCATTACAAAATGCAATTTAAGCTTTCATGTATAGAAGTACTACAGTTTACAGAAAGACACTTTTAAAATGTATGCCTCGTTAGTTAATTTATATTAAGAACTTTTCTGGTGCCTCATCACTTTGGTCTTTTGATATTTTAGGTTGGAGAGAAGAAACAGCTCTACAGCAATACTGACTACCAGAGAGTCTCACTAGAATAGCATTGCAGTGCAGGTGAATTATGTAAACAGATGGTATCTAATGGCAATTGAATGAATATAACACTATTACTAATGTAGAGGCATTTCTACAGAACTCTTTACCCATAGATCGCAGCAATTTATAGACAGATTTTTAAACTGAGGACTCTATTTTGCTGTGCAGTCACAACAAAACCAGAACACAGTCCTGGCAACTGCAGGCAGCAATCTGTGCTCCATCTGTTGTGCTCTACATCAAGCCAGCTCTGCTGGCTTTTGTCAGCAGGTGAGATGATGGCATCATATGTTGAATAAAGTATGCTTTGCTGAAGCATAAGCCCTTGCCACATTGCTCAGGAAGCAGAAGGACTGTGGAGAAATACTGTTCCCATAAGCAAGAGAAATGCTTTCTCTTCTTTTCAGAAGAACAGGACATCCATATTCTTTCCCAGATAATTTCTCAGCAAGCTTATGAAACACAGAAATAAGGAGACCATATATCAGTGAAAAGAAAGAGAAAAGCCAAATTTCTGATTTTGAAAATGAGAAGTGATTAAATGAAATTCACTGTTATGTTGTGGAAGCAACCTTGGTAGTCACTAAAACGAAGACATTTTTAGAATTAAAACATGGGTGTTGTTCACAGGACGGAAGAGATCATGATTTGTTTTCTGAAGTGGCAATAGAAACTTTTGAACCATTTGCAATTTGACTTCAGACATCCATTTTGTAATCCTTTTTTCACCTTGGAATACTCAGTACTAATTGCAGAACTGGAGCAGTGTCAATAATGGTTTGTTAAACTGTTACAGAGATAAGAAGCAATTATAAACAATAGTTGTTCTGCCTGTAGAAAGCGGGTATTTAAAATTTTTTCTGCCATTTACCTCTTTTCTTGAAAAAACAATTACTTTATCTTGCAAACATGGAAACTTGTCACTTATAGATTGCAAAAAAAAAAAAATCACTTCAAAGTAAAAAAAAAAGTACAACAAATAAATGCATTAAAATAGATTTTACACTCAGTAAAGTTAAAATCTTGCAATTGAAAATGCATATATTTCACAAAAGTTCTGATGTTTTCACTCTAAGACTTTTGTGATTTTAATTTCATTAATGTTTTTGAGGTTTGTGTTGTTACTTTAGCTGACTTTTTGTTAATGCTTTGATAATGCAGACAAGAAAGCAATATAAATTCAAGAGACAAATTATTTTACTGTCCTTGTTCTGTTGTGCTTTTGTACTAGCAAAATCTTCTCCAAACAAGTGACATGATTAGATTGAAAGCTTTTAACTGGTTCAACACTTACTGTGATCACAAATACCACATTTCAGTTCAGGTGTCTTGGACTGCATAGCTGCAATTTCTTTTAACCCTTCAGTGATGACCATACTGGAAAAGAAAATTTAGACAAGATCATCTGTGAAGTCTCCTTTATTTACTACAATATCAAATGTTGGGATTTTTTTAAAATCACCCATCAAATTGTTTGAAGGGCCACAGCTTGTTGTTGCTTAAGTGATGCCAATGCTGTCTTCTTTGTCTTCCAAAGCATTAAATAATGCAAACAAAAACCATGCAGCTTACCCTGGTCAACAATTTTTCTGAGCCAGAGCAGTTCATTTCTACTCCAGGAGAAGCTGAAGTGTTTGAAAATCAGTCATTAGCAGCCCATTTTTCAGAGGACTAATATTAGCAATGCTGTCAACACAGGTTACAGAACCTGTTAAGGAAAGAGATTCCTCTGCCTGCTCCTCAGCCTACTTGTGAGTCCACCAGACCATTACAAGTTCTAAATGAACAGTTCTGTGCTTCTCTTCAAACCCTGAATATCTATGTGTTTCTTGGCCAGCTACAAGATTGTTGGTATTCAAGGTACACAGTAATACAAGGATGGTTACACACAAGGCTCTTTGTTGAAGGGATCCTAGACCAGACTTTCATAGAATTGTGAGCACTCAGTGAATTTAACAGCACTTAATTGAAGATCTGAAGAAAAGGTGCAATATTTTATATGATCAGTTGCTAGAAATATGTTTTCTATATTTTTCTGATGATGTTCTGCCTAACAGAATATATTTATTGTACTGGTAAGTCTGAAGCACAAACAAAACTGAAACTCCTCAAAGTGTTCCAAAATCATGAGCCGGGACTATTAGACTGGCTTAAATTACAGAAATGAGATGTCCATATGATTACTTTCTCTCATTTTTTCAGGCCATACAGAGCAGTAAGGTCATATTTTCAAGCTTTCTCTTCACATACCAGTATTTGAAGTTTAAGTTTTTGTATGAAAGCTGTTTTCCCACACAAAATAATGAATCATGGAACTGAAATTATTAAGGGCAACCAATGACTGCGAGACTTCACAATTACATTAGTCTGTGAGCCATTCTGCCTTTCTGAAGAGTATAATAAATGCCACATCACTTCACATCAGTGGTGTTTCAAGAAGTGGTTGCTCCTGGGTGTTTAGCAAAGTAAAATAAAATAAGGTAAATATAAAATGATACTCCTAACTTCCTACAATGAAGAACTTGGTTAGGCTGTGCAACCAGACCATTGTGTTCCATACCCATTATCTTATATCTTTGGCTTTCATAAAATCCTGTGATAGCAACTTCCATAATTTAATTACATGCCCTTTTTAAAAGTAGCTCTTAGTGTTTGTACTATGTTATTTGATCATGCCAAGTGCTTTCCTTGAACTCATCTTGCAAACAACAGTGACCACTCTTTGTTCAAATTGTCCCCATTATGTATGGTTTTGGTCTTCCCTTCTTAGTTTTGACAGGCCTAACTCATACCTTCTGCTTTAACTCATACCTCTAGAATCTGGTCCTTAAGACTCCCTTATTCCATGAAAACATTAATGTTTATTGGTAGTCAGTCATATCCAGCATAATTCCTCAAAAATCAATCACCCCAAAGGCACAGGCATTGCAACTTCAATCCCTCGTAAAGAATGTAGTGAGTTGTGAAGGTATGATAGCCAGGAAACTGTATTTGTGCACCATAGTATTTTTTTGGGGACTGGAAACTGGCTGCAGTTGCCTGCAGATAGATTCTGAAGTGACCCTATTCTGTTATTTTTATACTCCCTCTTTTCCTTGTCCTCCAAAAATAGTTGGAAATACTGTCAGCTACCAAGGCAATAGAAAACATCAATAACTACTTCACCTGTCTCCTTGTCTCAGTGACTTGTGACAGACGACTTGGGAGCCACTTAGTCAATACGCTAATGGAGATGTCTGTTAAAAATACACTGTTATCTGATTGGTAGATAAAGAAGATAAAAGAGGAAGGTACAATGGAAAATATTACAGAAATCAAAATGCCTCAAAGAATACACATGAACTGAGGCAATAAGGGATGAAACTGAAAATTTTCAGTAAGTCCCAGGCAGTTAGAGACTTGAATGGCTTGGCTGCAGTGCTTATGCCACAGTTCTTCCAATTTTTTTTCTGTTTTTATTCAGCTTACCAACTTATGATGGTGTTCTTCCCCTCATTCACCTCTTTTCTTAGACTGAAAAAAAAATAAAAATAGGGGAAAGAAGCAGTTAATTCTGCTAGTTTTAATATGCTGTTTTAAGGAAGATCTACATTATGGAGGCAGAAATAGCAGGGAGGTGATGTTACTGTTATACTAGTCACAGTCTCCAGAATGTAAATGACTTTGTTTTATCCTCATCAGGCCCCAAAAGCTTGGAGTATTATTTGGAGGAAATAATATAAGGGAAATTAGCTCCATTCCTGTCGCAAATATCTACCATTCAGTTTTCAAGAGTAAGGCATTTTTGTTCCTTGCTCGTCCTCTTGTCCAAACTAGACCTACACAGGCATAAGATCTAGCAGACTCATTACTCTCTACACGAAGTTCTGAAAGAAATCAAGGAATTTTCGTGAGATGGTCATCTATTAGCTCTGAAACGTCAATATTCAGTCTCCAAGCTTTCATCTTCTATTGCCAATGACTGCTGTTGCCCCTTTTCTTCCTGTTCAACTCCCATTCCTTCAATTGTTCAGTTGCCTGTCTCCTATTTCTTTGCCTTCCTGCTTTTTACATGCCATTCTGCCAAAATTTATATTTCATTTTTTCCTCTCCCTCCCTTCACTTTCCTAGTCCCCACTTGCTTTTCTTTCGAAACTCTTTCATTTAAAGATTCTTTAAAGAAAGTTTAAATGAGATATGTTATAAACTAAATAAAATTTCTGTTGATCCAACAAATAGGATATTCTCACAGCTGCCTCAGTTTAATTTGGATAAATGTCTTTCCTTTTTTTCACCGTTTATTTAAATAACAATCTGGATCTGAAGTTCTGTCTCAGAATTTGAATCTGACAATGAAGTCAGTGATATAATGAGGCCAAAGTTCAAAATGGTGTGCAGTCCTGATATAAATTATGTTAAAATTTTAGATTCTTGTTTTCAATGACTGACAGTAGACATAGATTCTGTATGGGTCTATCGTGTCAAAAGTACTATGATTCTGCAGTTCTGCATGAGGCTTCCAGAACAACTAGGGATCTGGCTGGATCCAGTGTAATGTCAGCTATGTGGCAATGCAGTTACACATCTGTAACTGCTGCCTTTACATTTAGGTACCTAATTTTTATTAGATGTGGTTAAAAAATGGAACCTTTTCTCAAGGGATTTATTTTATTTTTTTTTACTATTTCTTTTTTAGATGTTAAAGTTCTAGAAGCAAGGATTTGAGAGAAAATAAGAGAAAGTTGAGCAGTTCTTTGAGAAATTGAATGAAGGATTAATGCAGAGTTTTTCAGATCTTGCCACATGAGAAATGTTTGAGGTCTTGCCTATTTTTAGGGTAGCTGCGGTAGTGGCGAGCAACAAGTGCACAAGAAATAAAGTATCTGATCTTGGCTTTGTAGGAAAAATCCGTTCAAGTATGCAAACTGATTCAGACATGGTACAGTAATATTAGCATAACATTTAAAAGTTATTTTTATTTGTATTTTGATTTTTTTCTAATTATGGGCATATTTTTAGTTAATGAACAAATGAAGCTGCATACAAAAAATCAACTTGTTCTAATTTTGCTGATATGATGTACGTTTTACAGCTATATTTCTTGACTACAGCAAAACTGATACAGGTATTGTAAGGGTCTCTATTTGATTACCAAATCCCACTCAGACAGAGTCAGGTCGCAAACCTCCAGTGAACAGATATGTGTGAGTTTTTCAATCAAATCTGATAGAAATTAATTTGAGGCTAACATTTCCCTTTGAGATGCTTTCTGTGTGTGCTTGTGCACACAATACAGGGTTTTTCCTGCTGGAAGCTCTTAAAGAGTACCTTGATTTTAAGGGAATAGCTTCTCCCCTGCTGAATAGTAATAGGATTTGATATTATATAGAACAAGATCTTTGAAACTTTGATTATCCCACCAGAGAAAATACTTTCATGTAAACAGGTTAAAGCCATAATATTCTTTTTTTCTGACTCTGAAGACATTTATCTTGTGGCTTTACTGTGCTTCAGATATTTAATTTTAGTTCTGTAGCATCAAATGCTAACATTATTCAGTTGCTATTGTTTTCTTTGATGTCTTGATAACAGGTGCTTATTGGATCGGGGCAAAACAGAAGTAAAGGCGCATGCAGCTGGGTGGGTGAGGCTTTGGGAATAGATAGACTATTACACAAATAGATAGACTATTACACATGGCATACTTCCGATGCCATGGAAGTATCTAGATTCAAAATATATGCTAGATCAAACAGACAGCCCCTTTCTGTCCTGCCCATCACAGCTGTGGTCCGTGCTTTCTCTTTCCTCTCTCAGTGGCAGGGATGATGCTAACAGAAGGGGTTTTCCATTTTAGCAAGATGAAAGGAGAGGACCATGACCCTCTTCTTCTTCCTACTACCTACATCTTTTTCATTATGGTAAAAAAGATCCCAACTTGGAGCAGAGTTGCTATGTGTGTGATAGCAAAGATTTGTGAGTCCCAGAAAGGAAGAGCTTTAAGGAATAGAGAGGTCATTTACCTTACATGAATATAGGTAAGGAGAGACAGTTTCCTTCACAAAGTGGAATACCTTGGAAAAGTAGTTGAAAGAGTGACTGTACTGTGTAAAAGAGCTGTACCCTTAAACAGATGGGGTTGATAGCATAAAGGCCTTTAATGTCACCCTGTCATGCAGCTCTTTCATGAAATGCTGTCTCAAAGGGAAAAGTTCTTATCCTCTGGCAAAATGAGATTCACTGGAGGCAGGAGAGTGTGAGAGAAAACAGGTGTCCACCATCACAGTCTCACAGCTCCCATCAACCTGTTGCCCATCAGAACATCTGGTGGCTCTCTGTTTTCTTAATGATTATTGTGAAACAGGCTAATGGCACTGATCACTGATAATTTGATATGGCTAGATGCAAAAAAATGCAGTAGCCCAAAGGCTAGCACACTGATGAATCAGGATGGTAGTGATGAATCCTAATGGATTCTGAATTTCTCGATTCCTTTCAACTGCTTATCACTTCTTCTACAATGCACAAAATAGAGGATAACAATATCCCAGCAGATCAGTAGAAGAGCAGTGTACAATGCTTTTAATGAAGGGACTTGATTTTTCCAGATGTTATTCTAAACAAGCTGACTGTCATTTGCTGGGATCCACTGCAGAAACTGGAAAGGTACCAAGGTAAATCCCTCCTTTCTTTTACTCAACCAGGCTTCATGATGCTTGGGCCGTATGAGCTGAACAGGAAGGAGCTGAGGGAGGGCAGGTACTGGTGAAAGGCAAGGCTCTGAGTCCTTAGCATGTGGTACTTCTAAGGGAACAGCCCTGCAAATGAGTGAGATGGCAGCCTCTCTATGCAAAAGTGTGGCACAGGAGATGACTCTGTGAAACCTGAGAGCAGAGCACTTTATCCATCTACAAAGATTCCTGGAGTCTGGAGCTTGTGGCCTCTCTTTTCAGCTCTTCAGAGTTCTCCACCAAAACCTAGAGAAGCTGTTATGCTAGATATTTCCAATGTGAGAAGTGGAAGGGGAATGGGGAAAAGACATCCAAGAAACAATCTGCAAGGAATTTAAGTAAATAATTTTGTACAATTTTAACTGCAAGGGTGTAAAATCTAGTCTTAAACTCAAGTTGTTGCATATGGAATAAATACTAGCTTAATATATATTCAGTCAGTGTCTGAAATTGTCCCAAATAATCTTCACTTTGAAGGCTTATAATGCTTTTACCATGGCCTAGAGAAGCATCTCTAACAATCAAGAAGGTCTTCCTGAAATAAATGCAGGGGGCTGTTAGCGCTAGCTCAGGGAACCTATGCTCTTAAAGTGATCTGCCACCCTTGATCTGTGAGGGAAGTTGTTCTGACTTTAAGGACCATTGGAAAAATTGCAATTCCTGTTAGACTGCTGAGAGGTAGTTTAGGTCCTAAACATTTGGAAAGGGAACAAATGTGTGATATTCTTATATTGCATATATTTTATATTCTTCTAAACCCTAAAGATTTCATATAATGGTAATTCCATGGTGTGAATTCTTACCATTCTTTTATTATTTTCATGTCCAGTGCTGAAGCATTGTGCATTGACACAAAAAAATGATTGAAAATAAGAGTAGTATATCTCAAAAATCATAAAGTGGAAGCAAAAAAACCCAAGAGAACTACTTTGAATTTTAGGATTTTCCCAATTTTACTACTGATGTGGCTAGCAGTATCAACTGCTTATACTTTTTTGTTTCCACTCAAATACATCTATTGAGTTCTTGGAGGAACCCCGTTTTTCAGAAATAGTTCTATTTTGTGTATAAAGCAGCTTAAGGGAATAAGTTACAGAGCAAGGCCATAAAGGTCTTCCAGGAGTAAGAACATGTGAAGATAGAACTCATTAAAATCACAGCATGATATGACTTATACGAGTCACACAAATAAATAATCTAGAAGTGTATGGACTTTATGCATGTTTTACTTTACCTTGAAAACCAATGTAGTTTAAGCACCCAGGGACACCATAGGCATTTGCTCCACTAAAGATGCTGAAAGCACTAAGCAAGTACTGGCCTGCACAAAACCATTTACATTTCATACATTGATATAGCCTGTGGCATACAATATTAATAATGGTTCTTATTTTTACACTCTGTCCAACTTAATCCAGATCATTTGAAACTGAAAATGTTGATCCAAAATGCTTTGCACATGAACATGGTGCTTAGTCTTGTTTCTTTGTAGTCTCAGGAGATGTAAGTCAACATAGCTTTATATACTTTAAGATTGCTTTTCTGATTTACCCTAGTTCAGGATTCTGTTGAAAATTACTTTTAGTTACTCAATATTCAGTTTTAAATGCTTTCTGTAGCTTCACAGAGCATATGTTGATACAATGCTCTTTCATCCTGCTCCATTTTTTTCAGATGTGGCTGGTTTTTGTCATCACTTCCCTCTCTTAAATGCTTTTACCCGTTCACTGGCTAAATCCATTCATCCTTGAAAAATAACGGAGTGTTCTGCCCTCGCCAGGAGACTACACTCTCCACCTCTTCATTACTGGACTGCATTGTACCGTTATCTTAGCTTGTTCTCTTCATGGCTGCTGGCATCTATTTTATTTGATGCAGTGAATCTCTCATTATAGGCTTATTAGCATCCATGTCAAGACAATGTGTAAAGTCCTCCTCTTTCAAGACTGATGAAAACAAACAAGTAGAGAACAGAACCCATGAGCAATCTTTATCATTTCACTGCCACATTAATACCTCTAACTCTAATTGACAGGGTAATTAAACCCCAGAGATATCCCCAGAAAGCAGCATGGGTAGCTGTGATTATGCCATGTAAGTGACACAGAACACATTCTGTGAAATAGGATCAAAATGGTTTCTCTGCATTTTGTGTCACTAAAGCAGCTGTCCTGATGATTCACATCCTATTAAATCCTATCTAATGTGCTTTAAGCATGTCATAATCAATTAAAAATAGTTGTCATTTCAGATAACAGTTTTGGAATTTTGAAACTGGAAATAGCTTCCTTGGGGCAAAGACTCCTAAGGGTTCTCCTCCACAGGAGCCCTGTCATTCACTCACCTCTGACTCCTCAGGTTTGTAACAGTTCAAGGTCAGGCCTCTATGGGAGATCTCTATAGCAGAAACACTTTTATTGCTCTACTCTCTCCCAAGTCTTCACCCATGTGTTTTTCTCAGAATTGGCACCTGTCTCTAGTTTCTCTGCAGTTGCTACCACATTGTTCCCACTCTTCATCCTCTTTTCAGCTCCGATTTTTTTATTAACAACATCATATATCACTTGGGTTGTCTGCTCTTCGGAGTTCCAGCTGCAGGAACAGTGATTTTCCATTTGTGGACAGTGAAATTGTAAAGGGACAGATGTCCCTTTACACTGCTTACACTAGACTAGAGTAGAATTGTTCATCTAGAATGGATCTAAAATGGTTGTCCAATGATAGTCCAACTGCCTGTTCCATTCAAGGCTGACCAAAAGTTAAAGCATGGTATTAAGGGCATTGTCCAGATGCCTCTTCAACACTGACAGACATGGGGGGACATCTTCAGGAAGCCTGCTTCCAGGATTTGACCACTCTGGGTAAAGAAATGTTTCCTAATGTCAAGTCCATTGGGCCTGATGGGATTCATCCCAGAGTAGCAAAGAAGCTGGCGGATGTCACAGAAGAACCCCTCTCAGTCATCTACAAAAGGGTCCTGGGAGTCTGGGGAGGTCCCCACTGACTGGTAGCTAACCAACACTATTCCAATTTACAAGTCCTGTCAGGGTCCTGGGGGTGCTCAGAGGCCTCAGTGGCTGGGACTGACCTCCCCCCACCTCCACCATCTCCTGCCAAGGGCACGGGGGACATGTCCCAGTTCAGCCTGAGACCTTCAGTCCCTGCCTGAGCCCTGCTGTAGGTGTGCCCATCTGTCATGGTTCAAGCCTGAGGGAAGACCCCAGACTCCCATGATTATATTCTTCAGAGGATATGAGATGGCAAAAACAAGGCTGCAAGCTTGAAATATGGTAAAATAGTTTTATTCACTACTACTACTAAGAATAGAAAGAATAATAATAATAAAAAATATTAAGGCATAATATATAAATACCATTCTCCTCCCAATACATCCCAATCTTTCTCACTGATCATGCAAAGGACACAAAACATGGGATTCTGATCTTTTGATTAAGAGTTCTTATTACCACTTTATGGGATAAAGAGTTCTTTCTGTTATGCAGTGGGGTTCATCCCTACAGAGTGTCTTCAGTGTGGTTCCAAACCTTTAGGAAAACACCACAGCCTGCCCAGATTTTGCAGTGGTGAATCCTCTCTCCCACAATACTCTTGAAGTTCATGGGTCACAAGAAAAAGTCCAATGGGGTTACGCTTTTTTTAAGGACAAGTTATTCCAACCTAAAAATCCAAGTACAGTCTCCCTCTCTCTCTCTTTCATAATCTCCAAAGGCTGCAATTTCATCTGCTCACAACATAAAGTGTTCTTATTCTCAGGCTGTGAATTCCAGATCCTCCCATGTCTGTATTTTGTGAATTACAGAGAAACTCAGTTTGGTTCTATTACAGTCACCCATTGCTTACAGAAAAGGGGGAGGAGTCAGTCCCAGTGATAAAAATGGCTTCTCCTCTGCTACTTCTTGCCACTTCCACCTTCTTCCTCGGTAGGTGCTGGTCGCCATATTAGTCCCTTCACGTGACTGGCTTTCCTTTCTCTCTGGCTTGGAAAAGAGGTTAATATTTGCAGAAAATGCTTGCAGAAGAATTTGTGATGTTCACATGTTCCCATCAGATAATATTCAGCTGCTTTCTCCCTCCGGGTCATACAACTGTGTCTCTATTGGCGAAAGGGGGAGCAGTCTCTCCCTGCCTCGAAGCCGAGCCGCTGGTGCTGGCACCTTACAGATATTTGCAGCAGTTTTGTTAATTACTAAATAATTCACAGCATCCGCCTTATCTTGGCAAGGTCACCCTTTGATCTCACCACGTCCATCTCTGAGAGGAAAAGGAGGGGGTTTTTTTCTCCCGCAAATATTGGCTTCTCTCGGCTTCTGCTTGGCTCGGCTCCTCTGTGGTCCAGATGGCAACAGGCCAGCTTGCTCTTGGGTCCAAACGGAGCGGGTCGGTAGGGGGCCAGGCCGGACCCCCCCCGCCAGACCCTGGGCCATGGGCCCCGGCCCAGGGGTCCGCTGCTGCCCCTGGGTGCAGCAGGGAACAAGAGAAATCCACTTCCTGGATGTTTTTTTAAAACATACTTCCACAGAGGTGTTTCCTGAATATCAAGTGGCTTAAACCATTGTCCATCACCTGTTTTAACCAACCAAAATTCTCCATACCGGGTCAGACCATCACACCATCTCTGGCCCTGTCTCCTGGGCAGGCCTGGGACCCGCACTGGAGAGAGCTGCTCTCCGGGACAGAGCCCTCGGACCTGGGTTGTAGCTTGCCATGCAGAACTCTGGGTGTAACGTGGCATAACTGTTCTGTTCCACTTGCTGTGCTCATCATGAGTCAAGTAACAATGATCATTATTTTCCAGAAATGTCAGGGGCTTTTCAGATCCAAAGACACATTCAAGGACACGTAACACACAGGTTATAACTGGAAGCAGGATATTATTTTAATTTTTATTTTTCTCCATCTGTTTCAGAGCTGATGCTCACAAGCACTAACACAATGTGAGTGTGTAGTCAGGAGAAGGCTGATGTGTTCTCCAGTTTAGCTTGAAAATACATCCTTTGTAGTCTGGCAAAGGCAAGTGACAGAGTTACAGAATGTAGCAGCAGGAATACAGGCCCAGCAGCTCCTGTTTCCTGAAGGGTGAGAACATGAAGACTGAGAATCTGTACCAAACTCACACACAAAAAAGGAGTGTGTGGTACCATTGGGGTATTTTACAAACTATGACACATATCAATAACAAGCACAATTTTTGCCTTCCAAAGCTTGGTTCGTTGCCGTGCTTCCTGGCCAGGGATGTATGAAAAGCACTCTCGTGCCTGCCCTGTGCTTGGGGTGCAGGCAGGTGAACTGAAAAGTGGCAGCTCTGGATTAATGCAAGAACGCCTGGGGAAATGGAGCCAAGGGAAGAGCAGAGCTCACTCCCACTCCAAGCTTGCAATGGGCAAGAGAGCCAGAGAGAGCCACGGCACAAGTGGTGCCTTGGAGATGCAAGGGCAGCAGGCAGGGACGGAGATGCAGGGGCCCAGAGGAGCCCTGACAAGGGGCTGCACCCAGTGCCACGGAGGAGAAGAAGCAACCCCCAGGGCCACTCTTGGGGCCTACCATGGGAGTCTAGTAAAACTTCCTTTCCCCAGACAAAGGCACATGAGGGACACCTTCATGGAGCAAGAATAGCCAGTGCCTGGACAAAATGGCCGAAGGGAGGACTGGCAAGAGGCTGTGCTCCGTGCAGCAGAAGAAAGCAAAAAAACCCCAGGGACACTTGCAGCCCACTGTGGGGTAAAAAAAAGCCTTCCTCCCCCCACCTGTGGGGCATGATAGGCCATCTTCATGGGGCATGAGCAGCAGAGAGTGCCAAAGGTACAAAAAGGGGATCAGAGGAGCTCTGAGCAGTGTTCACGCCATGGGAGTAATGCTTTCAGCTGACAATAAACATCTTGCTGTGGAAGCGAGATATGGAAAGATAAGATGGAATTTCTGACTGACAGGCCCTTCACTTTACAAACTGTAAAAGCTACACCAAACTTTGACAAAGCAGAAATCTTCTGCACGTTCTCTGGAAATGTGTGGGGCTTTCTCCCCAAAGTTGGGGTGCCTTCTTTGCAGTTACTCTCCCGGGAGCTGAGTGAAAGGACTCTGTATACACTGTCGTAATTTCGGTGGTAAGTTACATTGACTCCTAATCTATACTATTTCTTTGCTAGCTGTAATATAGGTACCTTGACGTTGTGCACAGTTTTATGTAGTGTACTATTAGCTCTTTTTGTTTTATACTGTATAGTAAGTAAAGCTGTTTAAGGCCTTTTGTCTGTTACCTCCTGTCTATTTAATAAATAACTCATTTTATAATAGACCTGATCAGCCATCCCTAGAACGTGCAGGCTGGGGCAATTTTAGGTGCAGGCCACCTAAATTTAAGCTGCTGCCAAAAATCTGAGGCTAAGGCAGGGCTTGTCTGAAGCTCCCATTCATTCCCATTCAATCCCATTCAATTCAATCAATTCAATAACAAACACCCAGTGGCCACGTTTATATGGGATACAAAGCACGCTTCTGTAATGGGGTAAAACTTTTAGAGCTCAGTTCTGACTTTAACATTTCTGAGAGATCTTTGCCTACCTCTGTATGTGGGAAGATGTTTAGGTCTTATCTAAAGCCCTGGTAAGTCTCCTTTTTCTCTAAGATCTAGTAGTTGGAGTACTGAAAGATTAGGAGAGGTACTATTATTGTAGTTTTGTATGTTGGTGCCAAGATTGGTGTGTACCTTCAGACTGTGTGAATAAGGGCATCTATACCAAAGACATTCTTTTGGTTGTGGTGATGCCAGAGATGAAAGAGAGAGGTTTTGTTCCCTCTGCATGAACTTTGCAGGGATGTAAAGAGCATGTGTAATTTCTTCACCATTTCTCACCAATGCATCAAGGGATACTTGCTAGTGCACTGTTTCCGGTGAGGTTGTCTTCTTAGAAAGAGGTCCTAAATGTTTTTGTGTTCTTCACCATATTTTTTCGTGCACTTCAATAGCTCTTTTCCTCCTTTGGTCTTCATCCTTGCTCCCTTTCAAGAAAGTGGTGACAACCCTCTCAGCCTTCATATTGCTCCTTCCAATTATCATTTTTCTTCTTTAGGCACTCCAAGCCCATAAATCATCTGCTTAGTCTTTGTCTGCATTAATTCCATATGGAATTTGTCTTTTTCAAACCCAAGGAATGAGAAATGTCCATGGTGGTACAGGTGAGTTCTCACTAGGGCTTTGCACAATGCTTGCCTTTCTTGCCTGACACACAGGAATGCTTTTGCCTGTGTCCCATTCACAGCTCGTAGTCACTCTGTGACCTACTCATGCCTCCAGAGCATTTGCCTCCTCTGGTGTTTCCAGAGTGGAGCAGAAACTTGTGTCACTCCACCTGACATGGTGGTACCTATTTCTACCCTGCAGTTGCTCATGGAAGGAGTGTTTATTGATGTAGGGGATGTCTCTCCTGTCAGAGCTTCAACTGGTGGGGAGGACAGGGGCTGTAGAACTATACGATGATATAGAGCTTTTTCCACCTCGTGGGTGCCATGAAATCCAGAATATGATGTGGACAAGGAAACCTACATTTCTTGAACAATGGTTTTCTGCAATCTAAATTCAAAAGACCTGACCATGATCTTGCCTGTTTCCTGCATTTGATGACAGCAAAGCATGAAGGATGGAGCCTGAGAGATGTGGTAAGGGGGCTTCCACCCATGAGTAACTTGCTGGAGTCCATTTCCATGCAGTCACAACCAGATCCAGCCTCCGCTGGCCGGCTGAGCCATGGACGAGGTGTGTGGGTGGGCTCTGAACAGAACTGGTGGTGTCAGTCCAGTCCCTTTCAAAACTGCTGTCTGCCTATTAAAAATGAAAATATCCATGGCTGGCATTAGTTGAGCTTCCATTTGGGAAGCTTCATGGGAGAAAGTGCCAAACCAGTCAAGGCACTGAAAAAGCTACAAGACACCAAACCCTGGTGGGTCAGTGTGATGCAGTTCATGTCCCTGCTGTCTGTGGGGATACACTTTACTCTCCAGGAGCGTGAATAAAGGCTGCTGATGAAATTTTAAATGAATTCTCCAGCCACGTAGTGAAAAGGAAGGTTGTTGCTGGCAATGATAACATGGATAAGAAGGTGGCTGCACAGGTGGGCATCCAACACTAAAAGGCAACTGCCTCTCTTTAGAGGCCCTACATGCCTGGAGGAGAGCTGCCAAGGACTGAAGAGTTTGCTTTTTATATGCTCACTTGAAACCACTTGTGAATGTCAGTGTGATGAAATGGCTGATGACATCACTCAGATACAAAGAAACTTATTTTTCTTTTTAATTATTGGATGAAAAGATGAAAAACAGTTTTCTAGCATACCCATGGTAATGCATTTGCAAAACTGATGCAATGAGTGCAGAAAGTTACCAGAACATGTCTGTTCAGTTAAAGAATCTTTATAGATAGCTGCAGAGAGCTTCTCTCCTGGGTGGCTCACTCAGACCTAGGTCATAGCTTATCTCCAGGCCTGACTCCTGGATGGACCTGGGACCCATGATACAGCCCTGTCTCCAGGGCTTTTTCCAGCTGTATCTCTTGCTTCCCACAACTAGTCTCTCTGGCTGGTCCCTGGATCTGGCTCGTTCCTTCTATGTATCAGAGGGTATTGATGGAGCAGGTTACCAGCTGCTGGCTCTGCCCATCTGGGCCAGAGCCTGTGGGATGGTGCTGTGTTGATGTGGGCATGGCCTGTGCCAGGGTCAGCAGCAGATCCGGACTTGCCCGCCTTCAGTGAGCCGCAGGCACTTCCTGCTCCCTGACAATCTTCTTGCATAACTTCATCCTCCAATATCTTGCAATTGAGGCACTTACTAAGCCAGAGGGTGTCAAAGTATTCATCGACCCATCAGTTGATTGCTCTCCATGAATCTATCCTGCCTCAAAATGTAAGCTTCTGATTTACATATGGCCAAACTGCAGACCAGAAACTGATCCTCAGCAGGTGTCTGAGCATAAAAGTCTGGCAAAAGATAGTAGCTAAATTTAAGTATAGGTTTTTCTATTAACTGCATTTATAATAAATGTCATCACTTATTGACTTTTCTCTATGCATAAGCAAATAACAGAGTTTACTGATAAATGAAACAAACTCAGGAACAATTAGGACATGGCAGCTCTGAAAGAGTAGCTCAAACCTATCACGTTTTTTCTCCTGATCCTGTGCAATACACAGCAGCATATAAAGTTTGTAATCAAATTTTGTGAACTATCAGAAGATCAAACACTTCTCACTGAGACATGTCCTAATGTAATGCCAGGAAGTACCTTTCTGTATATAGTGTACCTTTATTTGATACATGAAATTTTCAAATATCATCTACAGTGCTTGGAGCAAGAGAAGCACAGGTATATGGGTACATCATTTTATTTAGGCTTTTTTATTGTTTTCCATGGGAGAGAGGTATCTACTTAGGAGTCGGGGATCTAAGGCATATGTAATGTGTAGGAAATGTATACCTTCACTGGCACTACACACCCCTCCTGTCACATCCACCTCCACTCTTTTTTTTGTCTCTGATGATGCTGTCACTGTATTGTGTTGTGTTGAAGTGGAAGTAGCACCTATGCAAGATGAGCAATTTACAGCTGAAGTAAGTGAAAGCAACTATACCAGTAAACAAGAAGTTAATCATCATCACACACACTGTGAAACTACCTGGTTTTCTCTGTTGGTGTGTGTTCTGGTTTAAATCCCAGCGGGAAAATTAAACCTACTCAAGCTCCTCCCTTCCCCTCAACCTATTCCAACCGTGGAGAAAACACTAGGAGTGGTTATAAGATGGAATCACAATTTACTGAAAAATTGCAATAACCACAACAATATTGATAAAAGAGTGTTGAGAAGAGAGTGTTTTACCCAAAAAAAGGGTGTTTGCCACTGAACAAACAAAAGCACTTCTGAAAACCAGTGCCCAGCATGGTTTCCCAGACAAAGGCAAAATGGTGACTTACGCTGTGCTGGACCACGTGGTGTATGGGAAAAAAAAGAGCACTACTTTGGGGAAGCTCACACCTTAACTTCCCTCCCCCTGCCCCCCTGCCCTAGAACAAAGGAAAAACAGGGACTAGAAAAACTTGGTGGGACCTGACAGGGCTCTGACACTGGTTAGGGGACCCTTCTCCTGGGTGTGACTTTGCTGGAGCGGACTGGAGTGCTTGGCAGTCCCAGCTGCTGCTTGGGCTCCATGCGGCTCGGCTAGGCTCCAGCTGCAGCTCAGGTGGATGTTGCGGTCACTGCAGCTGTGGCCTGGGGTACACGTGGCTTGGCTGGACTCTGCTCCTCATCACCACTGCTCTCTCCCTTTTCTTTTTCTTGGATAGTGTCTCAGGCTCACTGATCCTGTCTTTCAGGACCCAACCAGAAAACCCTCCACTCAGAGAAACAGGAAAGGGACAGCTGGTGGCAGAGAGGGGCCAGCTCTGCCAGGCTGACCCTGAAACCTGCACTCCCCCTCCCTCAAGCTCGGTGAAAGATGATGATCCTTCTATTTCTGGCCCCGGCTTCCTCCTGTTGAACTCACTTCCCTGCCATGATGTGGGTGGTATGGAATTAAGTAGTGCTAGAAACTCCACCCCTTTTCTCTATAACCATGACTGCGGCAAGAGCTTTGCTGCTCTGAAGAGTTACATAGTTAATAATGTGACTCATTAATAAATTCCTATTATTCAATGAACAGAAAAATATGCCTTATTTTTTGATGTTTCTGCTGTCCTTGACATCTTCTAAATTCTGCCAAAGATTTTGCAAAAGTTTTGGAAAAAGATGATTCCAGAATCTCTTTTTGCCCATTTGGATTTCTTATTTGCCTCATTTGAATGATGATAGCTCCCCCAAATATAGACTGTTCTTCACATGATGTAAATCTGCATTATTGTCCATGCTATATCCAATAAGGAGATGTGTTAAAAAGTCCATTGTGCCAGATACTGCAGAAGACACAATGAGACATGAGGAATGTGGTTTTATTAGAATGCTGTAGTTAGTAATGCTGGGAAGTATATTCTTAAACCTTCCCCACTCAGTATCACCCTTTCTTGCTAATCCATTTTGCCTCTTGAAATGTTTTTCCTCCACAATTCAGTTTCACCTGGTAGGGCTGTGAGACTTGCTTGTCCTCTGATTAACTAGGTTCCATCGTCATTGCTGTAATCACCTCCCATCACTTTACGCAGGAGT
The DNA here is from genome assembly GCA_013397565.1 of Ptilonorhynchus violaceus. NCBI lineage: Eukaryota > Metazoa > Chordata > Aves > Passeriformes > Ptilonorhynchidae > Ptilonorhynchus > Ptilonorhynchus violaceus. The sequence continues at coordinate 19,200 of VZRJ01000025.1, forward strand.
AGAGGAGGAAAATGTTGTCTCTTCACTATGTCGTTTACTATGTAAGAAGAATCCCATTCCCATTTCCTAGATTTTCATTTTATATAAATTCTAGTTGAATCAGGAAACTGAAAGATCTGTTGAACAATTGTCCATCCTGAAACACAAATATAAGTTTTCAATCAAACTGGGTTCTTAGATCTACAAAGAAAGGGGGAGAATTTATTCCCACCTTCCCAAAGATACAAAGCATTACAGCAAGTCTCTTTTCTCTAAAATAACAAAGAGAAAAAAAGGTTTTTTTGCAGATATTTTCTTTAGACAATGAAGGATAAGCACTGAGAGAAAGCTGTCCCACTGGATGCACTAGTATAATGTAGATTATGCTTAGGCCTTGTTCTAGAAATTTAGACACAGAAACATCTTCTTTTCCTGAACTTCCTTTCAATAATATATGAAGGGAAGGAAGTGACATTATTGAAGTGAGTGAATATGTCCCAGTAGCTCAGTTTTTGAAAAATGGAGCTCTGGGAGAGTGGGAAAACCCCAGAAATTATACATTAATGAAATTTGGAGGAGGAGAAATTAGAAGTGTCAAAGGTTTTCTTGATAGCAAAATTCCCTTTGAAATGTAAAAATGATTGACCAAAATGGGCTTGCACAGGCAGGGACAGTAATCCATTACTGCCTCTTAATACAAAACAATTAATTTGGAATTAGCAAAGTCGGCAGAAGTTTACTCATATGGAAACCCCACTCACATATCCATGAAAACCAAGATGCAAAATGCCATATAGTGTCTGTTTGGCAGACATGGATAGGGAGAGTGAGAAAGAGAAGAAGAGCCACTGACAGATTAGAATTAGGTTTGTTAATTTTCGAAGAGTGCAAGACTGGGTCTTATGTGTTTAAGTAGTGAGTAAAGGGCCTGTAGTGTGAGGTACAACAGTTTACTCTGACAGTGCCCTGCGTCTATCACTTGAGAAAAGAGGAAGAAGAGTCCCCCTAGTGTACCAATGCTGTAAGAAGCCGGAGTATCTCTCACTCGATTCACTAAATCTGCTGCAAGCTCTACTATGGCATGTGAGCAAGTGCCTAAAGGTATTTTAGGAAACCCCTGGGCTCTGTTGATCACAAGGCTTCTAGTTCATGAAGGAAGGAACCACAGACAATCATAAATAATGAGCATTAAAAAATGAACATGTGTTTTAACACATTTTAGCTATGAAGAAATTGGGGGTTGCATTGCTGTATAATTCTAAATATTGTTTTTGCCACCCAGGAAATATATATTCTCCTGGAAGACAGAAGAGAAATTATTATATACAGTAATACTATTTTCACAAGTTCTTAGCTGTGTATCTGTGAGGTAAAATTAAGCACATTATTGTATTCAAAAGTACCAGCTTAATTTCTTTATTGTTTCAATTAAACAGGGAAACTCTACTGCAATTAAAAGTATTCAGTGTTACACTTTCCCTGGCTGCCAGAAATCCAGCATGCAGCTCAAGACACAGGCTTTGTATCACTTTGAATTTTCACTGTCACAGATTAAAGGATAAATCAGCCTCCTCCCTGTGTAAGCCTTGATCAATGCCCCCGTCTCAATAATCTTAGGTACAGCAATGCAAACCTGGCCCTTTGTGACAGGGGCTTAAGGGGCATGCATATAGGAAGGCACAGCTGCCATATATTGCCATGGCTCCATAAATATTTTCCTCTCAGGTATGCTGAGGGAGGGCCACGGATAAAAAGTTTCAAAGGAGACCAAAAGGTGTGAGATGAAGATACAGCACAGCTGGTTGGTAAGCAGTATTTGTCATTCTGTCCTTCAATAATTTTCCTCAAGTTGCCCGTGCTAGAGCGAACCTGGCAAATCAAGTTCCCCTTTGCACCCTGCTCTCCACCTGAGTCTGCCCTGTGGCAGATTAGGAGCTATCTTGCTCCCTCACCTTTTTGACTGCTGACAGGAGAGCTAAATCACCTTTCCAGCAGCAAAGGAAGCNGATAATTCCTCAAAGTAAGAAGAAAAAAGATAAAACTGGACCAACACCTCTTAGGAGATGGCCAGTGGAAGGCCCAAAGGATGAGCAGTGAAGATGGAACAGTGCTGAGGGACCAGTTGTGCAGCCCCTACAGACAAGATCAGGTAGATTTGGCTGAGGGAAAAGGTCTCCAGCTCCTCAGAAGTAAGGGCAGCTCCAGCAGTAGAAGAGGAGGCTCTTGCAGCTGTTCAGATTAACAGTGGTGCTGTGACTTGCGCAGAGGCAGTAGCTGCAGGGACGTTGTTTTACATTTTACAGAGTAGATTGGCATTTCCTGGACGTGTAGGTTAATTATGCTAAAAGGAGAGGCAGCTTATATCTCACTTTGGGAGGAGGGAGCTCTTGCGGCTCTGCCGGAGTTGTGTGCAAGCCACTGGTTGGTTGTTGGTGTGTAAGGGTACAGCAGACTTGTGTGCATTCAATGCTGTGCTTATTTATGTTCTGCAACAAATGTCTATGTCAGTTTCTCTGCTAATAAAAACCCCGCACTGGTAATTGCCAGGTTTAGTTACTTAAATGAGTTAAGGGAATTTGAAAGGTGTTTGTGCATACGCACTGCAAAAAGGCTCTTCCTGAAGAAAAACTATAACATAGACATCCTTAACTTTCCTTTCAAATTCATATGCAGTATTTGACTTTAGCATGTCTGTTTTCCTGGAGACAGCCAAGGCAATCTCCTCTACTCACTTGCCCACTTACCAGTTGTATTTTGAATTGCTTGCGATGATATGGATGTTCATTGTGGCCTTCAGACTACTGTCTGGTTTTTCCATGGAATTGTCCTGAAGGATGAGACCGCAGCAAATTCTCAGCTGACCGAAAGGCAGCCCAAGGTATTAGTTCACTGTATTTTCTTTCATGAGTAAGAAGCAGATAAGATTTCAGCCCAAATGGTGCACTTTAATTATGTTTATAAATGAAATGCAGAGCAGATGTTGAAAGCAACATTTCAAGTATTCCTTCCTCATCCCAGAGGCAATGTTTCATTGTTAATATTGTATATCTCTCTAAAAGTGCTTGATTTGAAAAATTCGTTATGCTAAAATATCTTGTTGTCCTAGGAACACTTCTGGGTCCCCATGCATCTACATGTGAATTGTTCTCATTTCTAATTTTTAAAATACATATCAAGATTTCCCTTCCTAAGTTTTTTCTTAAAAATTAAAAAAATTGTATTATAAAAAGTCAAAGAATGCAAAGTAAGCTGAATATTCCCTGCCTATCTCACTCCTTCGACATACATTTCATCTGCTCTATACTTGCATGTGTATGCACATATATATGTATACACACATACACGTATACATACACATATACATGCACTCCATCACATTCCAAACACTTCTGGATGTTGGATCTTGAAATTATATTGTAGGAAATATTACACCAGCAAGTGATGTGCCTACAATTGGAATATTGTTGATATTCTCACATGTCTTTGACTATAACAGCTAAGATCAATATTTTCAATGCCTTTAAAAATGAAATAATAATGTCAAAATATTGCCAGAAATTTATTGAAATAAAAAGGGTGTGTTAGGTTAAGCTTAGAGACTAGACTGCTTTTTTTTCTGCATTTTTGCTTCTGACACTCTTTGGAAAGTGTGTTCTTTGCACTAGTAACTGAAATGCAATTTGAGGAGGACGGAAAGATGCAGAAATATTTATATGAAGGTGTAATACAGCAAAAAGTATATAGGCTGTTATTCTACTATATTGCCAGAGGACTGTATTGATCTTCAAAGGGTTAAAGTGCTATGAGGTTACATTAATGTCACCCTTCAGCAATCACTGGCCAATAACATATCAGCAATCAATGCTGCAGTGTGTTGTTCATGACACTCAGTTTTTGGAGACAAGTGGCTGATATATTTTGACAAGAAGAAAAAACAGTCTTGGAAATTCTTGCAAATCTTAACTCAGAGGGGGAGATATATGAAACAAATTGCTTCCATTCAAAAAAATGGTAATGTTTGCTTTCCTAAGTAACAACATTTTCTGTCAGCTCAGTGGAGCAGTGAATGAACCAAAACTCTGCTAACCTTCAAAATGGAAAGGATTCTGTAAGTAGGATTTACATAGTCTGAATATTTTATATTTTCAGTGCTCATCACAGCTCGCATAAACCAATACTTAAATATATATTTCCAGTAAAGAAAACATTTGACTTCTGGTGGAGTAAAGCAGTGAGACGTTTTGACTTGTGAGTACAGACACAGGTTTCTCAGCCCCTGCTCCCTTTTTTCCTGTTAACAATTTTTTTTCTATCAAGTTCTCATAATCTCTGCACATCCAAAGAAGGCAACACGAGCCACTTCACTTTGATGCAAAAGAAACTTAGAGGAAAAAAAAAATCAAGAACTCAAAAAGCCATAAAGTAGAAATATAAAGGGGGGTAATAAGAATAGAGACTGTGAGAGGATGCGAGGGGTTAAAGTGCTGACCACTGTCTGCATATATAAAATCGTATCACCTTATCTGAAAACTTTAAAGAAAACCCTCAGTTTAAAGTACCTTTTAGGTATGTTAAATCTTTAGGCTGAAGATTACAGCAAGTGTTTTCTCTTTGGTGAGTAGCTGTTTGTCTCACTTTATTTACTTGGTATTGGATATTTGTCAATGTCATTTCATATCTGCAGAAAATTCATACGTTCTATGGAAGTATGTATGTGTGTGAGTGTGCTGAAGGTCACATGACTATTTCATCCTATTTGGTGGAGCAGCTTGACTTTTTTTCCCTTGCTTTTGGTGATGGTTGTGAGTGCAGAAGTTGATTGACAGATGCATGCCAGAAACCCCCATTCTCCTTTTCAAAGACTACATATGATGGATTGCGATCTTTCAGCTCAGCAGGACACAGGGACCATGCAAGCTGTAATTGGTCAGGTATGGAGTCAGCCATTTCTCAACTCCCCTTTTATTTTTTTTTTTCCACAAGAGTCTAACCATATGATTCACATAATTCATATTTACAGTACCATCTTTCTATCTGTATCTTCAGCTACCAGTGAGTGTAGTACTGAAAGTGAGAAAGGCAAAAGAACCACAATAATCTGGCCAGGGAATCACTAGATAAACCTAAATTACCATCCTTTTCTTTTAACAAACCCGGTTTATAATTGAGTCTGAGCTTTACCAAATTAATGTATTTATTAATTTGCTGTTTTATTTTGTTTAAATATGCTGAAGTAGAAGAACTGAGGAGTGAAAGTGTTACGTTTGCTGGGGAGTTGCTTTCTATTTCTAATGCTGTTCATTATTTTTATATTGACTGTATTCCTGTACTAGAGGCTGTGGCTTTTTTTTTTTTATTTTTATTTTTTCTTCTTATACTCCTAATCCAGATAATGTGTGATTGAGCTTGGTAAATGTAGTAGTCTTTGCTGCTGCAGAGGGGCAGCCTGCAAATTAAACACTGCCACAATCTGAAAGGTCCAGGTGGTCTGCTCGTGCTTCCTAATGCAATCCAGCACAACAGCTTTAATAAACAGCTCTATTTAGTTCTCCCTCCCTGTATCCAGGGAAGTGAACTGGTCTGGGGCTGCTGTGATGAAATGCCAGAAGAATATCTCTCAAAGGCCTCACAAGCTGATTTTTAGAGCTTTTCCGTTTTGTCGTCTTTGTCTTCCAAATGGGTCAGTGAGTCCTTCTCTTTCTGTTTTGTGATTTCTGATAAGTCTGTAGGTTTTACATGTGTGTTTTAACCATGCTGTTTTGAGCTTTAGCTAGAAGAGAGAAGAATAATTGTCTTTTCATTTGCTTCAAATAATAACCTGGAGTGGGGAAAGAAATTATTTTGTTCTGATGAACAGGGAGCGCTGTTTTCCTGTGAAAGCAGAGTCAGATGAGGGTGCCTGTTTTTCTTTCTCTAACAAAATGTTAAGTGCTCAACACTTTCTCATTAACCACTGACTTGTAAATCACTCTCTGGTAAAGGGTATTTTTTGAACTCTGAAAAGTTTGTGGTTTTTTGCATATGTTTCCAGTATAGTGAACGCATGCTGCTGAGCTGATGACATAGTATTTGTTTTCTATATGTTGATATGATGGTAGAAAAATACGCATTCTACACACTGTTTTCAACTAAATTATGGTAAAGCACAGAAGTCCCTCAAAGCACATGGTTTATTAATACCATCGTACATAGTAATGCATTTCTGGGCGGAAAATGTCAAATATGTAATACCATGTTTACCACAGACTTTTATTGCTTTAAATATTTTAAAAATAGAAGATACATTTTTTATTAAAAATCTTCCAAACATTAAAAGTTTTCTATTAGGCTGGCTTATACCTAAAAAGTCGGGCATGTTTGCCAGTACTACATTGTGTAAAAATATGTATTTTAGACTGTGTTAATTACCTTTTTGTTTTACTTGTTCAGTCTTACAGAAATATGTTTAGTAATTCTAAGGCAGATACAATGGCAAGGTTTTGAGCAAGCACACTTGACAGAAAATGTACCCTGAAACCTTCATACGTCTAAAAGCTCGTAATAGCTCTTTAATGTAACTTTTGTTTTGGCATGTAAAAAAGTGTAAGTTAGCTGTTTTATATTTAAGGCTTCCTAACTCTCAGAAAGTGGTTTTGAGGCTGGAAAAGGTAGAAGAATGGTTTTTTTCTGTGTGTAGCATTCCATATTTCATGAATTAAAAAAAGTTGAGCGAATGTCTGGAAAAATGTTTATATGATGTGTTAGTGTATTTCATTTCCTAAAATTAATAGCAAGAGCATGTACTTAAAATATAAATAAATTTTGCCACTTTAGGTGACTAACTTCTTTGGGTTTTCTCTATCAGAATTTATAGATGTTATTATTCTGAAACTTATGGTCTTAGGTATTGCAAACATTTTTTTCAGATGTGTATCTGTTTACATATCATATGTGTAAGTGTGCACATCAAAATGCGTTCATAAATTCACAAAATTTTCAAGTATGTTTTTGTTTTGATTCATTGTCCAGTGTTTGGTTGTTATTAGCTATGTGTTAAGATAGATAGAATAAAAAGTTTAAAAATATTTTTTTCTGATAAAAAATTATGCATTTTCTAGTTGTATAATAAAAAAGTTAGTTAAAATGTGGGAATCTCAGAACAATCAGTATAATTACCATACATTGCTGAAAATAGACATAGACTTTCTCTATGTACTATAAGAGAAAATAACTATCAAAAGACAAGCCCTATGCCAGAAAATCTTTCCACACTATGTCTATATTTAGTATTGATAAATAATGAAGGTTTGCATATTTGGTAGTTGCATATTTTTGGAAGAGACCTTTATTTCCTGACACTATTAGCAAAAGTTCTTAAAAGTCTTTGTTAACTTTCAAACCTCCAAACCTAAAAACTTAGATAAATGTTTATAATTTGGCCTTTTTATTTCAGAATTGTATTTTTTTTCCAGCCATGAGAATGAATTTTTTTGACTAATCCTGCAGATGTAGCTCTAAATTCAGTCTTATTTACTGCTAATGGAGTATGAACTTGCCTAATTAAAAATCCAAACTGCACATGTATAACTGATGCAATGGAGATCAGAAACACCAGTAGTTATTTGTAGTTCAAACACTTGTCTGTGTATGACACAAATGTAATAGCAGGAGCATACTGATTTAAAGGCATTTTCAACACGAAGTATTTGTTCATCATTAAATGCATTTTCAACCTTTTTTTTTAAAATCTGGATTTCATCTGTCACTAAGCACCAATATCCACAGTGGTTCCCACTGCTGATGGCAATGGTGGACAGGGGGCTACAATCCTGACCATTACCTAGCACCTGGGTGTACTGGCTTCAGGGTGCAGAATTGCTTGTGAATCTTCCCTCTGGATTTTTCCTCCCCCAAGCAAGCAATAAAACAGCCAAGTACTCTGAAGAACAATCTCCTTGCCTAGTGTGTCAAGATCTAGAAGCTCATTGCTCATTGTGATTTTGATTCATAACTGGAGTGTTTGGCATGAAACCCTGATCCCTGCCAGCAATAGTCTGTAGCATCCTGCCTTGCATGCCGAACCAAAATATCCATTATTTCTTTTGCTCTTATAGAAACTATTAGCTGGATTTTTATGCCATATTTCTTATATATTCTGAGCCCATCTGAATGAACAGGTAATTAAATATGTCATTTAATTATTCCAATGATGCTGTAATTTGTCTACCTTGTTTTCTAAAACCTGTACAATACCTTTCTTTTATTTTTTTTTCTCTCCTTTTTTTTTTTTTCCCAGACCTGAGCTTGTGAGTGACAGGTTAGTTCATCAGCATTACAGCCCTCCTGTTTTTGTCTCATCTCATGCAGACAGGTCACTGTGTCCAATCACCCTTCTGGCTCTGCTGTCCCCAGGGGAGCCCAGGCCAGCCCGCCATCTTGATCCACTGGCCTGAGGGCCCAGGCTGGCTGCACATTTCTGTGTTCACTGGTTCTTGCAAATATAGTAAAGTGGGAGGGGAAGCAGCTTAAATTAGATCTATGTATATTGAAAGGAAGCAAATTATGTAAGTCTTCTTCAAATAAGCATGCATTTGCAATTATTATTGCTATGCTTGAGTTCTCTTTCTACAAGTTTAGCGTGTTTATTTTCTATATTTCGTAGGTATCCTCCATATGATCTTAGCATGTAGTAAAAGCTATTTATGCAAGGGTAAATGTACTCTCTTCCCATACAGGGTTCTACTCTGCAGCCCGCTTTATGAAGCTGATACATTGCTGCTGCCAATGTGGGTCTTTCTCTTCTGTGTTTCAGTTTGTTGCCTTTTTTTAAAATTTTGTTTTGTGTTCTTCCTCATGATTAACAACAATAGAACAGGGAGATACATGTTTCAGAGAAGCCATTCCTTTCTGTAACTGATAGGTTAGTTTTCAGAAGTTTGATCTGTTGTCAGTGTTGTTTTACAATGCAAATTAATGTGTATCCAGGAGTTTAATTTTTACTAAATGAAGATCAGACTTATAATGTTAGTTTGTCTTGAGCATTTTCTACTTGATTCTTCTTGTGGTAGTAGAGAAGGTCTTTTTCTCTTGGAATATCTATTTCCAGCTCTAATCTAATATAAAGAATTACCTATGACATATACAAACAGAAAAGAACTGTGTTGCATGTAAATTTAAGGCCTGCTTTTATAAGACAGCAAGGAAGTCTGACCTTTTGTCTGCAGTTTGGGACAAATCCCGTTCTTTCAAGCAAGAATTAGACCCACCACTGTAAGCATGACTACTTGCATAAGTAAGGTCAAGCTACTTGTCCCCTTGTCTGCTTAGTGTATGTTCAGAACAGATGTAGTCCTTTACAGCCAGTGGATTTCTGCAGTTCAAGACTGTGAGGGAGAGACTTATGGACACGTACACATTGACTGTTGTTTTCAGTAGTAAGAAGACAAGGTAAACAGTAAGAATTATGTTTGAAAAACTTCAAAACCGTACTTTTTAATATTTATGAACAGGCTGGTACTCTGATAATGAAGCATTCCATCTTTGCAGAAACCCATTGTTATATAAAGTCTCTAGAATACTGTGTCCCTAAGAATTATTATTGTAAGGAGATGCAGGAATGTGGCTGTAATATTTTACAGTATAAATATTTGTTGTAGAGGAGTTTGGATCTTGTTCATTTAATATATGTAAATTCTTTGGTCCTAGGCCTGGATTCCAGCAAAAGAATGCATTTTTTCTGTTGACTTCTGTTTTTACAGCAGAAAAGATGGATTTTTATTATTTTGATTCATACTTTAAAAGATTTTTCTTCTTTTCACACCAAAATTGGATTTTAATTGAAATCTGTCTTCTAAAAACACCTTTAGTATTTTTTTTTCTTATTGAATTTCTTTATTCTTTTCTGTTCTGTACTACTCTGCTGTCTTATCTGTGGGTCAGGCCAGCCAATTAAGAGGTCAAATTTTAAAAAAGCTGTGATTTTTACTCTGTGTATATTCACTATATATTAATTGTAAGAGAAAAATAGAATATGTCAGGTGACCTTTAAATTGCCAGACAAGTGACACTCCTCCAGTGATGCAGATTATTATCTTTTGGCAATGCATTTACATTCAAGTAGCTCTGTTATGTTTCCTAGATTCTAGACTGATAAACTAAATATCAGTCTGGCCCGTTTTTGTGTGTACAGTACATAGAAGTGACTGCTGAGCCTCTTATCTTGCACTGACCTGTAGCTGTAACAAGACTTTTATTTTTCTTCTCTGATCTTAACTGCAACTCTAATGGAAGAAAGTAAAAGGACAATTGAAGAGAAATTGTATATAGTACTTTCAACTTTAGATGAGGACATGGTAAAATACTATTTTTTCCTGTGATTTACATTGTTCAGCAACGTTAGTAAAGCAGCTTTTTATTTTGAAGTTTTAAAAATGGGGGGAAGAACCTCAGATCAGGCAGTTTTGAATATGTTCGTATTTATCTCTCACTAAACTTGATTGGACTTAAGCATGTACTAAAAAGTTGGCCAGCAAGTCACTTAAGCCCATATAAGAAGTCTGCCGTTGCTAAATCTTCAAGTGCACAGAATGATACTGAATCCAACAGGACTCCTCAGATATATATAACAATTGGCAGGATCTGATCCAACTAGCCTATTGAGTTACTGCTCTTCCTAATAAATATAACAAAGTCTGGCTTTAATGCTAGCTAAATAATTGTTATGCAAACTGTTTTACAATTAGAACTGACTACTAGGAATAAAGATAGTTCAAGGGTCTTGAATGCTTATTTTTTGAGGATATCGGGGCTACAGGTAAATGCTTCAGGGCTTTTGTTTTAACGTTGGCTTTGAAACCTCTGTGATGTGTAGTACCTTCTCTTCAAAAGGAAAATATTAGTTGTTGATATTTGCTGCTGATTCTCCATTGACTGGTAGTGCTGTTCCATAGTAGTGCTTTATCTAACTGTTAGATCAAAAGAAAATTTTGAAGATCAAGTGACTGTTCTAAATTTCTAGCCATTCTTAAAAGAGGTAGTGGGAGAAAGCTTATATAAAAAAAAAGGTTGGGAAGAGAGAGAGGGGATGCAAAAATCTTTATTTCAAACAATCTTTACATGGTGAATTATATAAATTAAATTTTCTTAAGCTGTTTGTGGTTACTAGTAAGTCTGTTTTTTCTGTCTATATTTGTATATGCCATACTATATTATAGCAAAACTATTTCCAATAAACTTTTGCTCATGAGTAACAGCAATTGATGTCATTGACACTGGTGCACCTACCTAAAGTTGAAGAAATCCATTTCAGAGATAAGAGCCTCATAAATGCATAAATACAGCCTCTCTGCTGTAGGTGTACAGCTCTCCCATGTCCTTTGCACATGTGAATGAGGATTTACAGGGTAGGACTCTGATAGTTGTTCTTGTCAAAACACATAGGTCTTGTCTTGGTGGACTTTCCTGTGCCACTTTACTTTAAAAGAAATCCAGTAATTTGACAAGCAGTGCTACAAAATCACACTTGAGAGAGTAATTTTTGACCCTGTGATATTTCCAGTGAGTGTTATCTAAACTAATTGCTAAATATGATCTATTCCCGTAGATAACTCGTTCCAGGATGGGATTCACCCACAAACAGGGAAAGGCATTGTAAAGGGAAATAAGACTTAAGCAAAAGGAAAAAAAAATGTTAAAATGAAACATCATACTATTTCAGTCACTGATTCCATGAAGTTACTTTTATTTTACAAGTTTGTAGCATTTTCAGGGACCTTGGACTCAGGTGTGTTTGGACACAATCCAGCTGTGTAATGGCACTTTCAAAAAGGAAATATTACAGGGACAATAGTAGAAGACAAAACTGGTTTTTAGTCACACCCTGCTATGGAAACGAGTTTCAAGAAATAGAAAATAACAGAGCAGATTAGTGAAAGTCATGTTAATAGTATTACACAACTGCTGTTAGACATATTGGAAGTGATACTTCTGTGTCAGAATATTGTTCTTTTCACTAAACTGTTTACATCACTAACTGCTTTTTCACTTACTAAGTCAACTTGTGGAGCTCTAACTCAGTTTTTACTTGAGCTTTTCTCAGGTTTCAAGTGCAATGAAGTTTTACTGGAAAAGCTGACGGCTTTAGCCCATATCTGGAAGAAATCTCTTTTTTTTTTGGAAAATAAATAGCTAAATATACATTTTCAGCACAGACTAAGACTAAGCAACAATATTGATGATTAGAATGTTTCATATCCTTGTTTCAAGCTATGAATTAAAATCACATGCTCTCCCATCAATGGCAAACTAGCATCAGCTTTCATTTTTCATACCACATTGCATTAAAGGCTGTGATTGTTTTGGGGTTTTTTAATTATGACAATGGAGAACTGTGCCTCATTGTCACCAAACCCACATTTAAAAATACAAAAAATAGGGCTAAAGATGCAAATTATTCTGATAGTGATTAAGTCTGGTGTTTCTGAGACTCTGTCGTGGTGTCTATAACTGTTGGTACTAGAACCAGATGCTGCCAAGTGCTGAATGTGTCGAGAGTCCTGGACTTTCCATGGCTTTGTTAGGCAGGATGCTGTTCTATTCAAATAAAATAATCTGGAATAAAGGAGAATTATGCTGATCTAGGAAACATAGAGTTATTGCAGGATTCCTGACCATTAAGTCTTACGTTCCCTTCACTGCACCCATCCCTTCCTGTGTACAAAATGTGCTTCACATTTTTAAAATGCAGAAATAATATCTGATTTGTATAATCCTAGTCTTTTGGAGGAAAGGTTGAAAGTTGTGGCAAACGTAAAAGTGGCTTCTAACGTGGAAGAATAAAGCGGAAAATATCAAACTTTTTTTGCTTAGTGTCAGTCATGATGATTTATCATTATAGTCAGGGCAAACTGTGATCTTGGAGCAGAAACAATTTTGTCCATTAAGAGGGGAAAAAAACAACTCCAAAACCCAGAATGTTCCAGCTTGATTCTTATGTCCTTAGGGTTGCAATATTGAATTCAGAATTGGGGAAGCTTAATCTTGCAGCCAGATTTGACAAGATGCTGGTTGAGCAGTAGGCAGAAGTGATGGTTTGAGTGTTGTAATGCCCATGGTGGGAAATAAAGAAAGATAACAAGATTTTTCCAGAATTCTGGGTGCAGTATTCACCACCTGCTCCAGCTTGTCACCAAAGTAGGCAAGAAAATCTTGTGTGTTCAACTTGGTGAGCAAAGCTTATTGTTTCAAAGCCTGACAGAAGACAAACTGGAGTGCTCTAAAACAGCATGTGAAGGGCTTGCAATAGCTCTGAACACAGTTATCTGTTCATTTGTTTTAGTGCTATTGCTTATTTAAAGTGTGATCATGGAACCATTTGAGCACATCCACAAGTATCCCTACGTTTTATTGGGAAAGCTCACATGAGCAGCATATTGTGCATTAGACAATGTAATGCTAAAGACTTGGATCTTCTCTGGTTACAATAGGATATAGACATGTACAGCTGGAAAAAAATAAGCCAGTTCTCCATCTCCATGCAGTTAATCCTGGAGAGTAGAAATCTGTGTGTGCGTGTATTGGGGTGTGTAGCCAAAAACCTGAAGGCTGCAATTGATATTGGCAGGTGTTTGGAAAATAAGACCTGGATTTTGAATAGTCAAACAACAAAAAAGAAGCTGAAGATTGGAGTTTCTTCCCCTAAATATATTGGTTTCTGTTTATTTTTCAGGTTCATGCTGGATTTTAGCAAGAAGAGAAACTTAGGGTTGCCCCCTAACTAGGGATTTAGAGTGACTCTGTAATGAATTTTAACCCAAGAGGCACTGTGGATATCCAGCAAACCTTTGTTCTATTCTGCTCATGTCCTTATGCTAGACCCATCACTGTAGTTATTAGATCTCAAAGATTACATTCTTTGATCTAGTGCTTTCTAAATCCTTAAACCACGGTTTATTTATTTAAAAGGTTATATCCAGCATTGGATTGGATTGTAAAGTACCCTTTGACTCTCATGAAGGACACAGAAGAAACACATGCTGCTGAGGGCATATTTCCTTCTGACCATGAAGTACCACAGCTTTTTATTGAATTAAGAACTGCACAAAGATCTGTGCTTTTAATCTGGCCAGTGTGTTGAGAATTTTTTTACCTCTCTGGTATCATGAGGTCATTCATTTCTGATACAACAAACATTAGAGTATGTACGTGAATTTCAGTTACACTCTAAATTAAAAAAAAAAGCTGCAAAGTAGCCTCGTATTTCCCTAAGAAAATAAATAGAAGCACACTAAACCTCAAACAGATGTTTAACATGAATATGTTTAAGATGTGTTCTTGGAGGTCTCTTTTCAGTCTGGTATTTACCAAGATTCATCAAAAGTAAATCTGTGGAGCTAAACAGAGTTACATTTGGACAAACAGGATCACTATCAGTCTTTAAGCTTGTTCTGTCAAATTCAGAAGCCCTTAAATGAGCAAATTTACCAGTGTAGTCTACAATGTTTGATTAATTAGTGATTCCCAAGCTAACCAGAAAGAAGGCACAAAAAGCAAAAGAGAAGAACACTAAAATTAAACCCAGTGTGCTCCATCCTGACTGATATTAATTATACTTTATCCAAACTGGTCTTTTAATTTTTTTCCCAAGCAGTCCTGCAAGGCAAACTGTAAAAAATTCTGATGTATTTTCTCTTAATTTTGGAAAAAACAAGACTGAAATTGGCATGTGAAAAGAAAAGTTTAAAATAGCTGGTTATTTTTTTGTGTTTGAAATGCTTATGTTTGGTTATTTTTCTTTTTTGAGATGCTCAGCCCCTGGAGGTAGTAGCCTAATGCTACTTTATACTGAGACCTCTTTATACCATCTGGAGTACAAACCAGCTGTAAAGTGGGTTGTAAGAGTAATTTATTTATGTGTACTTCAAAGTTCTTTTATATTTCTATGAATGGTAGAAACCCACCTTGATGTAAATAGGGATAGGGTCCAACTAGATGGACTAGAATTTCCATTTTTTTCAGATGGAAATGAAAAAGGGATAGGCAGAAATCAGACTGGGGGAAGAGAGGAAGGAGAAAGCCTTATTTAGCTACAAATAGATATCCATTAACAGACAAGGTGAAAGATCCAAATCCTGTTATATTTTTGCTGGCAGTGATGAAAACATGAAAGGGAGGGAAGTGAGCACTGCTCAAACCATAGTAGTCAGAGCTGCTTTCTCAATCAGTTTGGTTTTTAAATGAGTATACTTAAAACAAAAGGCTTCATCTAGTTATTTTCTTTTTTCTCCCTTTTTACCCCGTGGGCTGCAGTGTTGCTTGCTGTGACATTTGACAAAGATCTATCTTTCCAGAGCATTATTCAGTTAGTATACCTGGATTAGCGAAAAAGAAAACAATCATAGGAGTTAATGTCAATTAAATTCCCTCTTTCAATACTTTCTATTGCAAGTTGAATTCTTCAAGTACAAGGGTGAATAAACACAGCAAAGAGAGAAAAGCAAAGCAAAGAATGACAGATATGCTAATGAGGAATATATTAAAATTTAGTCTGACATGGGAAAAGATATTAAAATAGCAATTTTGGGGTTGACACAAGAGTTTCCTTTGAAATTTTGAGAAGCTTCCTGCTCCATTTTATTTCATAATCCCCTTTAAATGGAAACATAGGAGGCTTAAGGGATTCTGTGAAGTTGTGAGATATTTCTTTCTTTGCTTCCCCATTTTGAGACCCTAAGGGAAAAATATTGGCAGGGCTTGTAGAACCTGCTATAATTGAAGTAGCCCAGTATTTCCTTTTTTAAAACCTTTGCTGCTGCTGTTAGCGTTTCCACCTGGTTGGCTAACTCTTCCTGAATACTTTTGAAGGCAATTTCAGCTAAAATACTTCAGTGGTTCCCAAGGAAGATAGGGAAATACGGAGTAAGTTTTGCCCGTTTTAAAAATACATCACAAGTAAGAGCAAAACTCTGAATTTGGTGAGGAGTGGGGGCATTGGGCTTGAGATATCTCTTCAGGTACCTTGTGGCAAGCCACCCATGTTTGATTATATTCCAAGCCTTTGAGAAATGTAGTTGGCACATGTTTAGTTGGCAACTCTTTAACAGCTACATCCCCTAAAAATTCACAGAAAAGTTGTGAAAGAAATGTCAGAAAGTCATCTGCACATTGACAGGATCAGCTTCTCTTGAGTCACATCTGACAAGTATTTGTCTCAGTGCTTCCTGAAAAAGTCCATCCAATTCCAAACTCCATGAGCGCCAATTGTGCAGAATCTTTGTCCTAATCATTGCACCAAGCCCATCTCTTCTTGCCTGTTTTAGGAATATCAGATTACTTTCATCCCCCTTGTAAAACTAGCTTCTAACTATGCCTGTCATGGGAAATGGCAGGGTGACACCAGGGACCCCTTACTCTTCTATGTACTCAGTGGCCATCTTTGGGGGCAGATGGAGGAGGGACAAGGTGTGATTCAAATGAAGACAGGACAAGAACTAGGGAAGATAAAAGATATAGATTGAAAAAATGAATGCACAAGTAGTCAACCATGACTAGAGAGTGGTGAGGGATGGAGGAGAGAAGTAGGTGCCTGAAGGAAGAGTGGATCCAAGAGAGGTTTGGAATTATGAGGGACAGTAGGGAAGAGGACTTGTCATGTGTGCGGGCAAACCGAGATGAAAGGAACAATGGAAAGGTGACTGGACCTGGTTAGGGATAAAGACAGAAACAGAAAACCCATGGGGCATGTTCCCTTACTGCTTGGAAATTTATGCCAGCAAATCTCACTGGCAAAGTGTCTCAGTGCTTTAAAACATATGAAGCTACACACACAAAATGTGGAAAATATTATTTCTATTGTTAAGCAATGTAATTCAAATAACTTGTTTTGCTTGTAAATATGTATAATGACCTTTTAATTATGTAAACAACTATATTATTTGTATTGTTTATGTAACAACTTCACAGATTAGGTTCCTTTAGTGTGACTTCTTTCTGAATATTATATTTTATATATACTGTTATTTTGCTCCCTAGAAATTGCAGGAAGTTTATGTATGTATGTGTGTATATACATACACATATACACACANTATTTGCAGGATTTCAAAAGATTAAAAAGATAATTTTAGAAGAAAAAATAATTTTCACTAAAGCACTCAAACTGTCCTGCTTATAAAATGTCAGACTGAAAAGTATGGACTTTTATTCCTCTTTCATATTAATGGTAGGATTAAAGGTTCTAACATAGCTGAATTTTCATTTTGAATGAAAAATTTCCCAGAGATCTTGTCATTACTATTTCCAACAGGCAAAGTCAATCAACTTACGTAGTAGTTTTTCTAGAACAGTGACTGACATCTAGATTTTTGGATATACATATAGACACTGGTCTTCATACAAAGTAGACACATTAAGCCCCCATAGTAGGTGATACTTGGCTCTTGATTCTCTGCTACCTCAACTAGTTATTTACAATGTTAAAAATGGAAACATTGCAAAGCCAAGTGCTTTTTGTCACTTTAAGTGTGCAATACAGTCTCTTTACTGCAAAGTAAAAGCTTCAGGTTCCTATGGAGAAACAACTTTGCATTATCATTTGAACAGATATAATTACTACTATCAGCAACTTGAAGTAACTTTAGTTCCTATAACTTGAAGTAACTTTAATTCTTATACTATACCAATTTTATCTCTGACAGGAGGGGATAATTTTCTGAAGCTTATTTAGCTTCTCTTGAGCATTATTGACAATTATGACTATAATCTCATATAGGATTTAGTAAGAGCATGTTAATCATGCTGAAGGAGAAATGGAAATAGGTAACCAGTACAGACCAGGGTGATGTGCAAAGGGGAAGCAGTAATTGCCAGCACGGGGGTGTGAAAAGGGTGGGATTAGAAGAAAGCAGGAGATCCAGTGTAGAAGGAAGGCATGGCAGTTAGAGAAGAGGTGTTTCGGTAAGGTTGAAAAATTCAATTATTTTTCTAATAAGTTTGTTACAGTTTTATATATTGAACTAATTGTAGTAAGGACTCAGAAAGATTAGGACTAGTAGCCAGGATTAGGCTGTGGCAGAGAGCTGTGTGAAACAGTTGTGTACAAGAAGACTGAGGACAATAAAACTACGTCCATGTTATATCCTTTCTCTTCACCTTTATCCATTCAGCACCTGCTCAGATGCAAGTTCAGGGGCCCATCTCACAAAGCATCAGCAAAACATGCTTGTGGTAATGAAGCAGCAAGAACAAGCATAAAACCAGGGCTCAAATTTGTTGCCTTCATGTTCTGTATCAGTACTTTGCAAAACTTTTAGCTGTTGCACAATTAATGTTAATCCCCTTAACTCCATTTTTATTCCTTAACTGAAGGTAGGTTGGCATAGGAATTGTCTGGTGGCAAATTGAACCTCACAATGTTTCAGATAAAGTTTACAAAGCAAAGAATAAGTCTATGAAGCTGTCTCTAGAAGTGACTTACATCCAGACCTGTTCTGTTAGCACAGATGTTGCTGGCCATGGTATCAATCCCTTCCTCAATGTGATTTAATGATTTTTTTGAAATTGCTTTTCTAAAAGACTGTTTGTTTCTTGGTCAGTATCTTTCTTCTTTGAATCAGCTTCAGCTTGGTAAACCTCACCTTGGACACTCACTGTATCTGCAGCTGTCTCCAACATGAGCATAGGAGGACTATGCATAGGAGGATAAAGAATATATTTTAGCCCCGGCCTTTCATGTTTTCATCTCTCCTCTTCAGGCAAGAGAAAGAAAAGAATAATTATTATTTTATTAAGTTTTACTAAAATAATGCTTTTTTTTCCCCTCACAAATGACCTGATAAGAATTGGTTTCGTGGGCAAGCTCACATTGGTATCTGAGGTGTGTATGTGTATAACTGAATCACTTTATGCTGGAGTCCCATGTCAGGAAATATTTGGGTAACCATAGTTAAAAGATTGTGATTTCTTTCTGAGTTGCCTCCTAAATCAGAGGTATGAAATACAGATCAAAGATCCATGCAAAAGATATAGCCTCTTCTCCAGCACATAAGAGTGTGGGAAGAGTGTGGCCAGCAGGCCAAGGGATGTGATCCTCTCCCTCTACTCCCCCTAGTTAGGGCACATCTGGAATGCTGTGTCCAGTTCTGGGCTCCTCAGTACAAGAAAGACAAGGAGAGAGTCCAGTGGAGGGCCACAAAGATAATTAGAGGTCTGGAGCATCTCTCATAAGAAGAAACTACATGAGTTGGGCCTGATGCATAAAAATATCTCAAAGGAAGTTGTCCAGAGGATGGTGCCAGACTTTTTTCCATGGTGCCCGGTGGCGAAACAGGGAGTGATGGCCATAAACTAAAACATAAAAGGTTCCACCTCAACATGAGGAAGAACTTCTTTACACTGAGGGCAGCAGAGCACTGGAACACGCTGTCCAGAGAGATTGTGGAGTCTCCCTCTCCGGAGACATTCAAAACCTACCTGGATGCATTCCTGTGTAACCTGCCTTGGCAGGGGGTTGGTCTAGATGATCAACAGAGGTCCCTTCCAAGCCTAATGATTCTGTAATTATGTGATTCTGTATGTAGTTCAAGTTTGGAAAAAGTGTGTGGTTAATTTTTCTTAGTTTTGGTAGTGTCTGACTTTCCCATGGATTATTGTTTAAAGGCTGAAACCCCCCCCCAACAAACCAACTGGTTTTTGATAGGTGGAAAACTTTTCATCTGGACAACAGATGAAAAAGTAGGACATTAGAGCTTTGAAAGCTGTTTCTAAAAGGAGGAACAAAGAAATAATTATTCTGCCAGTGCGTATAAGGGTATGGATTTAATCTTTATCAAATTGGGTTCTTTTTCCCAACAGCCTCATGATGGTTTTGACATTGAAGCTGCAAAGATGAGAAAGCCAGATGCATCCTCAGACCTCAGCTTTCATACTACGTCTTCATATTACGACATTCCTGTTAGACTAAACAGAACCACAGTCATGCAAAAACCGAATTATTTTGAAAATCTGTGCTTAATCAAGTATTGCATTACAGTATTGCTAACAAGCTTTCTTCTCAACAGAAAGTGTGTTGGGTGTACTACAATGCCCTCCACTTGTAGAAGACTTCTACATCAAAGGGGTTTATGCTTGAATAGCATTATGTCAGTGTGTCTGCATCTTTCTTAAAGAATCTGCACCAGTGCAGCCTCACCTTAAGTAATGTGTGCAGTTTAGGGCACCACAGTATAAACAACACATGAAGCTGTTAGAGAGCATCTGAAGGAGGGTGTATTGTGTTTACATGGCCAAGCTTTGGTAGCAGGGGGGCTACAGGAGTGGCTTCCGTGAGAACCTGCTGGCAGCTTCTTCCATGTCTGGCAGAGCCAATCCCTGGCAGCTACAAAGACAGATGTGCTGCTGGTCAAAGCTGTGCCAATTAGAAATGGTGGCAATGCCTCTGTGATAACACATTTAAGAAGAAGAACAAAAAAGCTATTGTGCAGAAGTAATTGAAGCCAGAGAAGAGCAGGGTGAGAATATGTGAGAGGAACAACTATGCAGACACCAAGGTCAGTAGAGAAGGAGGGGGAGGAGGTGTTTCAGGCACTGGAGCAGAGATTCTCCTGCAGCCTGTGGTGAAGACGATGGAAAAGCAGCTGTGCTCATGCAGCCCATGGAGGACCACAGGGATGCAAGCCATTGAGGAGCCCCACGCCAGAGCAGGTGGATGCCTTAGAGGAGGCTGTGACCCTGTGGGAGGCCTGTGGAGATAGGAGCCCACCCTGGAGCAACCTGTCCTTGAAGGACTGCACCCCATGGAAGAGTGACCCACACTGCAGCAGTTTCGGGGAGGACTGTTGTCCACGGGAGGGACTCATGTTGAAGCAGTTTACAGAGATCTGTTGCTCATGAGATGGACTCACGCTGGAGAAGTTCATGGAGAACTGTGTCACGTGGGAGGGACCCCACAGTGGAGCAAGGGAAGGACTCCTCTCCCTGAGCAGCGGAAAAAACAGTGGAACTGACCATAATCCACAGTCCCTGTCTCCCTGTGCTGCTGGGGAAGGAGGTATAGCTGGTGTAGGTTCACTAGTTCTCTTAAATCTTACTACAGGGGTGCTTCTCCGGCACCCCTGGTATCGCGTCGGACATTTTCAATCAGAGAGGTGGGACAGAAGCGACTTTAACAATTTATTGCCAAAATAACAAACCAGGCATCAGTCTTAGTCTGACGTGAGATTTTAACAACACATTGTAAAATGGCGAATGTCACAGGGTTCAAGATTACATTGCAATTTATAGTTTTTTAAACCAATAAGCTACTAAAACGACTGTTGTTTTGATATCTTAACCTATCCTTGTAAAACCTAACACCTGCAATGCGGCTTAAGCAAAGATTGTAAGCATCCTGAAATCCGTGTGCCTGTCTGGAGGCTTATATACAGCCAGCATCTTACATGAACACATATCTTTTAGAATGTATAGATTGTATAACAGAAACAGATAAGCAGAAGTAAATCTCTTGGATGTTCTGTAGAAATGAATGCAACACTTGTGCATATTCCTATATGATATTTCTATTTAAGCTAATCAGATGACATTTGGAAAACTCAACACTAACCACAAAGGTATATTCCAGTTGATAACGACAATTGCATACCCACAGCCCAGGGAGCAGAAAGAGAACACCACGGTGAAAGATTCCCACACTCACCTCATTTACCCACTCGGAGGTTAGGCCATACTCCAGCAAAGGACTGCAGCATATTCTGAACTTTTAGAGCATAACTGACTTCAGCAGGGCTTTTTCCATACAAGCAGGGCTAAAAACTATTGTGACTAGAACATTATTGAAACAGATCCAT
Source organism: Ptilonorhynchus violaceus (assembly GCA_013397565.1). Taxonomy (NCBI): domain Eukaryota; kingdom Metazoa; phylum Chordata; class Aves; order Passeriformes; family Ptilonorhynchidae; genus Ptilonorhynchus; species Ptilonorhynchus violaceus. Next base: position 40,997 of record VZRJ01000025.1, read on the forward strand.
TTGAACCTGACAGTATATAATTTGAAGATTGCTGCCATAGTAGTTTTTAAAGTATCAAGAGTCCTAGTGTACATATTTCAAGAAAATGTATGCAGTGAGACTAAAATATTTCACAAAACATAAAAATGCTGTATTGAATATCGTAATGAATATTTAATTAACAAGTATCTTGTGTTGAAAGTTCTTGTTGCTCCTGGAGCAGCAAATGGTTACAGCAAAATGTAGATACTGCCAGAAAGCAAAAGGGAGCAATAAAAAAAGATTCATCCTTGGAAGATGGAGTTCTTTAAACCGCTGAGAATGAGCATTTAGGTTTTGGAGCAGTTGGGGTTTTTTAACTTCTTTCACAGTACATTGAGTGTTAGTCAATACATAGCTTTTGGAAGCTGAAAATATTTCCTTAATCTCTGTTCATCAAGATCATTCAGAGCAGATTTCAAATTGTTCTGTCTCCAACACAGACTTTCTGTACCTGTAATTACCAGAAATTCTCTGAGCAATATCAGTTAATGAAAAAATCCCTGTTGACTTCAATTAAGCCAGGACTTTCATCCTGTTTCCACAGACATTTGTAAACAAGTGTAATAGATTTTGAGCTTGACAATATGGTTGGATAATTGCCCTGTGTTTTATTTAAACAAGTAAGTTTCCTTTATGGCATTCCTTATGCAGCAAGATAGGGTTTTCTGCTTCTACTTCTCGGCAGTCAGTTCATTCTCGTTATGTAAACATTATTTCTACCAAGCTAAAAACAGGAGAGCTTTGAAACATGGAAGGACTCAGGTAAACAAAAACAGTCCCTCATTAGCAAAGAGATTTTCTCAACTGCAGAGGCAGAACTCTGCTAAAATAGTGATTATTTCTTTACCTTGGGACATGTTCAAAGCACATTGAATCTTGCCACAAACTTTAATAGATTTTTGGATTAGGCCTTAATTAGTATTTACACTTGGTCTGACTGTCTCATGATAAAGGTTTGTTTAGCAATATTGATTATGGCATGTTTAGCAACAAAATCAGAACCATGTCCATGTGTACAGCCTGTGTTTTGAACAAGGTTCTGTATTAGTCAATGGGATTATGGCATTCTACATTCTAGGTCTGTCTCCTTTGGTATAGGATTGAAGTATCCCATATAACATACTTGTGGAAAAGCTGGCAGTCCATGGCTTGGGCAGGTGCACTCTTTGCCAGGTTAAGAACCGGCTGGATGGACCAGCACAGAGAATGGTGGTGAATGGAGTTGCATCCAGTTGGCGGCCAACTAGTGGTGTTCCCCAGGGATCAGTGTTGAGCCCAGTCCTGTTTAATATCTTTACTGATGACCTGGATAAGGGGACTGAGTCTACCATTAGCAAATTTGCAGACAACACCAAGTTCAGAGAGAGTGTTGATCGGCTGGAGGATAGGAGGGCTTTGCAGAGGGACCTGGACAGGCTGGATAGATGGGCCAGGTCCAACAATATGGGGTTTAACAAGACCGAGTGCCAGGTCCTGCACTTTGGTCACAACAACCACATGCAGCACTACAGGCTGGGGACAGTTTGGCTGGACAATGGCCAGGCAGAAAGGGACCTAGGGATACTGATTGATGGCAGACTGGACATGAGCAGTGTGCCCATGTGGCCAAGTAGGTCAATGATATCCTGGCCTGTATCAGAAATAGTGTGGCCAGCAGGACTAGGGAAGTGATTCTTCCCCAGTACTCGGCACTGGTTCGGCTGCACCTTGAGTACTGTGTGCAGTTCTGGGCCCCTCAAGGGCCTTTAGGAAGGATGTTGAGATACTGGAGGGTGTCCAGAGAAGGGCAACAAGGCTCTTCAAGAACACAAGGTGGCTGAGGGAGCTGTGCTTGTTTAGCATGGAGAAGAGGAGGCTCAGGGGAGATCCTATCACTCTCTACAATTATCTGAAAGGAGGTGGTGTTAGGTCATAGCTTGGACTCAATCTCAAAGGTCTTTTCCAATCTAGTTGATTCTGTGATGCCATGATTTTGTGAAGTGGGCTGTTTTATTGGGTTTTGCTAGAAAACAGCAAATACTGTGAATGAATGCCCTGAACTCCATCTGCTGATACTGTTACCCCTGCAAAGTGGAGTTGCAATACTGGAAAAGCACCTGAAAGAGGACAATCTCCTAGACTGGAAAGAGGGCCTGGTAGAAACACAAAAGTACAGAAAAGAATAGGTGTTTCAGAAGCTAAATACTACTCCGTGTTTCTAAGCACACATTAACATCTGTGATCTTTTCACTAAATGAGAAACAGAGTGGAAAAGCAGCCTGCACATGTGCATCTACAGAGCTACATTTTTTTACCTTTTGGCCTATCAGAGGACAATGGAAATCTCCCACAGAGCACTGCTGATACCCTGCCCAAGCTCCACACTGGAATTGGCTTGATCCTTTAAACTCCACTGGCAACACATTCTTTACTTCCATATACACACTGCCATGTAAAATTGCTAGGCTCAACTGCATATTTTTCCATTTCGTCTTATGGGTAACTGAAGGGTTCAGAAGCAGAAGAAGGTTGCATATGTAAAACACTTCAGAATATATAAGTACTCTAAAGAGAGATTCATAGAATCAGATGAGTTGTAAGGGACCCATCAGGATCATCAAGTCCAACTCCTGGCCCTGCACAGGACAGCCCCAGGAGTCACACCATGTGCCTGAGAGTGTTGTCCAAACGCTCCTTGAACTTTGTCAGGCTTGGTGCTGTGACCATTTCCCTGGAAAGCCTGTTCCAGCACCCAACCACTGTCTGGGTGAAGAACCTTTTCCTGATATCTAACCTAAACCTTCCCTCACTCAGCTTCATGCCATTTCCTCAAGTCCTGTCACTAGTCACGAGAGTCAAGAGACCAGTGCCTGCCCTCCACTTCCCTTTATGAGGATGTTTAAGAGTGCAATGAGGTCTTCCCTCAGTCTCCTCTTCTCCAGGCTGAACAAACCAAGTGACTTCAGCTGCTCCTCATGCGGCATCCCCTCAAGGCCCTTCACCATCCTCTTGGCCCTCTGTAGCGGGTTGATGCTGGCTGGATGCCAGGCACCCACCAAAGTCACTCTCACTCCCCTCTGCAGCTGGACAAGGGAGAGAAAATATAACACAGGGTTCATGAGTTGAGATAAGGACTGGGAGAGATCATTCACATAATACCACCACATGCAAAACAGGTTAGAATTAGAGATATTAGTTGAATCGATTACTAAGAAGATCAGAGCAGGATAACTGGACGTAAAATAAGACCCTAAAAACACCTTCCCCCACCCCTTCCTCCTTCCCAGATGAAGGAAACAGAGAAGTAAAAGCTAATAGGAGCTTTGATTTATAACCTTGGAAGAAGCCTGGGCTAGCTTAATTAACAGTGATTTATGGCTTTAAGCAGAGGGTTACAGTTCTGTGTTTTCGTAGTGATAAGCAAGAAGCACGTTTTGGGGTGTTTATGGTGGAGGATTTTTTAAGTATAATAATGTAACCTTATAGTTTAAGTTATAGTTTAAGTTAAGAATGTAGGTGTTGCAATAGAAGTGCCCATGAGTATGTGACATGATGAGTGGTTGGTCGAAAATTAAATTTCAAAGTCTGAGGCAGTTGCTCTAAAGTTTGTTTTCTCTCTAAGTATAATAAGGGAAGGCAAGTACTGTGAGCTACACTGGAAAGTCTTACTGAACTCTTGTAAGTAACTCTTAAGTTAGGAAATATGAACTATGCCTTTCATGATACAACAATTAAAAGCAACTAATTTCTTAAAAAAGTTTTTTAAAATTCTTGCTGGATGTTTGCTCTTGGAAATGAATTGTAAATTGCAATTGAAAAAGCCTGCCATTTTGACTTGCTAAAAAGAGTGTTCTAAGCAACGTACCAAAGCTGAGGGTTGGAAATGCTCCAACTGTCCTCCATCAGAGGAGGAGGAGGATGTGTCTCATGACACAGCTCATTTGTATAAAATAGTCAAAAGAGGTTTTTTCTGCATATGAAGTATTATCTTGATTTTTTTTTTCCCCAAATCATCTGGTATGTGAGGATATATGTTTTCCTCCAAAAAAGTTTTTAAAAATACCATGAAATTAGAATTTTTCACAGAACAAGTACTGACAGTCATGTAATTCTTACATAAATTGAATAACAACTGGGAAGGGAAAAGAATCTTGCAAAAAAAGTTCCACTTTTATAGAGCTTTTTCCCTCAATAGTTCTCAAATATTTTTATATTTCCCTCAAGAAATAATTATTTATTATTCCCTCAAATATTTCTTTTTAATAATAAATAATCACATCTGTCTTGGTTTAAGACAATTTAAGAGGTGGGCACTCTAAAATGGGTTACTTCCCCATTAGTTTTAACCAGTCCATTTCCACCAATAAGGACAGATGAATATGAGTGAAAGAATAAGAGTTTACTAAAAAATGAAACAGCAACAGGCAAAAAACCCCAGTAAATAATCACTAGTTACAAAATTGCTAAATCTCAGAGAGTCCCTGGGAACAAAGAGAAAACTAAAATGACAGAGAAACCCCTCCCCCAATATGGTGCCCTCCACAGACAACTGTGTGTGAGGAGACAAAGGGAAAGATGGTGGCAGGCCTCCAACCTCTCCCAACTATGCGTGGAGGGAGAGAACAAAGAGAAAAACAAAAACAACACAGAAACTGAAACTTCCCCCAAACAACAACCAACAGGGAACAAGGACAAAACGAAAAGAAAACGTGGAGTCCAAAACCAGTTAAACGCCCTCTCAATCTCTCTGGCAGCAGCAGCTCCATCAACAAAGGCGGCTGACACACTCCTGCAGCTGGAACTCGGGAACTGAAGAACCCAGTGAACCTCAGCTGGCTGGTTCCAGCCGGTGTCAGCTCTACAGCCTCCAAGCCACTGGTGTCGGTGCTGCTGTCTTGGGTCCCTGTTCCAATGAGGGTGAGGAAGAAAGATGGACTCCCAAACACCAAAGAACGGTGGCCCAACCTCGACCGGCTCTGGCTTTGCGCTATGGACAGGTGTTGCAAAACTCACTCTGAGACTGTTCTGAATTGTGAAATGCAGCTTCTTAGGTTGCTACTGTTGCCACTGGAAACCTGTCTGAAGCAACCCCCTCTAGAAGCCAGAGAGAAACAAAAGAAAACCAAGTGGAGCCTCTGCCTTGAGCTGCCTCAGCTCTCTTTCTGCAAGAACAAAAGGGAAAGATCGAGAGGAAAGAGAGCTCTGGCTGAGTGACCCCAATTTTTAAAAAGAGACCCAGCATCCCCAGCCCCATGGTTCCCCTTCCAGCCATGGGGCCCTAAAGAGACAGTAACAATTTGGGGCACAGATAGATATGGAATACAGTAACATTTTGGGTTGCCCAGGCCAACTTCACAGTGATTACTGTCAGACAATTCAAGGAAATGATTAGTAAATGGAGGTCTCTTGTTTGGTCATATCATCTGAGCCTCCTTTTGACCATTATTTTCAGAACTTGCCAAGAGCCTCATGTCCAAAATCATGTTCCTTTGTAGAGCCAGGAACTGTCTCTAATGACTTAAGAATTATTGGTATATCTTAAGTTCTGGCTGTGTAGTCCTTCACAGCAAGAAATTCTTTAGTATACACACATAATGACATCTGGAGTAGGTTTGTTGATTATTTTTTATCAGCCATCAGCAATGACTGTTTTAACATATTTTACTCTTCTTTTAGGCAAAGATACAGTGTGAAATTAAAGGTGTTGATTTTTCTGATGCTTGGCTTGTTAGGGTGTGTAATAATGTAGCAGCAACAAATACTAGATTTTAAAAAATATAAAAATTATCCAAGTTAATAATTAACAACCCTAAACAGTTGTTTTGTACACAATAGTTGGTTTGATAAACTTCACAGTAAAAAGTTTAAATTCTCCATTTGTTGTTCTTTACATTTCCAGATACTGTCCATGAAAAATTTAGCAGTGGAAAGAGGGCATGGATGTGCTGATATGTTTGCAGGTAGCTCTGATCACTTACAGGTAGCCTTTTTGCTCTCCACTGTCTGTCCAGTGTCACACATGAAATAGCCAGAGAAGCTGTGAGTTTCAAAGGGAACCAATGTAGCATCAGTGCTATACCAGAGGAGTTGGAGATGGAAGCTCATAGGAAAACCAAGGTGTCGCCAGCTGGGACTCTGAGCAGTAGTCGCACCATCAATCGCCTTCAGATACATATGAAAGTTGTGCCTGTACAAGTGACCTCATGTTGGAAGCATGCCTCCAATCCAGGTCCCACAGGAAGAGGTGATGTTTCTGTGTGTGTGGAGAAAGATGCTTGGCCATCTTCTTCCTCTCTACATTCATTCCCCCCAGTGCTACTCACACCAGTGCTACTTTTTGGTGTACACCTCTACTGTCTATCTTCTCGCTATGTAATAGGGGTTTTCAACAAATGACAAAAATGCAGCTGTTAGAGATCTGCTGTTTTGCCATATTATTTCTGATGGTGTAGCTACAAGCAAAAGTTAGGGTCCAGCTTGCATCTGGTATGAAGCAGCTGTATTGTAACTGAAAATTGGTGGGTTTAGTTTTTGATGTTGAAACTATAATTGCTGTGCAGAAGAGTCTTCTCATTAAGTGTGTTACTTTGAGGGATTAAGAGGAAGACTGAGTCTATGCAGACTCTCCTTCACATGACAGTGAGTTGAATTCCATGGCTTTTTGTGAGAGATGTGCTTCACGTCTGATACTTAAATCAGGATAAAGTTGAAGTAAGTGCACACTTGTTTAGTTGTCAACTGATAGTGATTACAAGTTCTCAGTGATTTTTAAAGTATTGACACTGTATGTTGGTTCCAGAAGTTCTTCAAACCCTAATGAAAATCCATCTAACCAAGAGGTTCAGTTCAAGTCCGTCACCTACGTTACATTATATGTTTAAAATATGGTTGGCACAAAGGTGAACACAAAAAACAAGACAGACCTTTCTGCCCAAAGCCCAAGCAACTCAGCGCATATAAGAAACTTCTGTCTTTCCCTGAGGTGGGATTGACTGAAACCCACAGAATGACACAAATACCAAACATATTGAAGGATACTGTCAAGTGACAGACTCATCTGTGGGAAGTTCCCCTGCCAAAAGAAAATCCCTCAACTTCATGGGTCTAAATACATATATTTCCCTGTCTTCTGTTGGGATCTTAGTGTACAGATGGCCTCTTGCAGCCAAATGTTGCTTTTTGTTACATATTTAGAAAAAAACAAAGCAAACTTTCTGAGTGTTTTCCTGTATCTAATTTTGTGAACTGACAACCTGCATAGTACCATGTAACAGTGTTCTAGGGGGACACCCTGAGTCAGCCCTGTGGGCTGGGGCAGTTGAAGCTCCACAGTGTGGGAGCAGATATGTTCAGGTGTGGGAAGGGGGTCACCTGGGTGCATTTTATTAAGCAAAGCTATTGGGAACTGGATCTAAAAGGTACTGTTGGGACAGGTGAAATGCTGTTTGCTGGGTTATTGCAGAAGGAAAGGAGGGATAAGACTCAGTGCTGCAAGATGGGGAGGTCTGCCAGCCCATGCTGTAGTCATGTGGCTGCTGTAGGAGACCTTGTGTTTGCCTATGTAGTGCTACATGCTCATCCTTGGTGCTTGGCCCAGTCATCTCTGGTGCCAGCAGGGTGCCTGCTGTGCTCACCCTGGGGTTGTGCATTCCCATGCTGGTGAGTTCCTTGATGCAGCCCCTCACTGCTCCCCATGTCACCTCTCCTATCATTACTTTATTAAAATGTTTTAAACAAAAAATAAAAGCCCTCTTCAACTCATTCTTCTGTTTGCTTCCATTGTGCCGCTCTCTAGGAGAGCAAAGTGTCCAAATTTTGTAGCTCCTACTAATACCATGTTTGAGATGATGGAATCAGGCTAAAACATGATGATGGATATTGGAGGCATCATTCTTTATTGGCTGGTAGCTTGTGTTTTCTTCTGTTTCTGAACCAGGAGATGTTTTTTTTGGGCATGAAGAATTATAGAAAGTCATACTTGTAGGCACAGCACAAATAACAATGCTATAACCATTTGTAAACAAAAAGTCTGCAGTGGAGTTAATTCCATTATTGCTATATAGTAGTGCTTACATCAGCCCATGTCATGGGGCTAGGGAGCCCTCTCCTTGTTGGAGTGTTGCACTGACCTTGAGCCTGTATAACCTACAGTTAATGGTTTGCTTGTGCTGTAGAGCCCTCAAAGAACTCTATAAAATTCGTGTCCATTTCCTATCTTGTTATCATATTAAAATATAGATGTGGATTGACTCCATCCGAACAATATTTTGTCTGCTGCATGCTATTAATTTCCAAATATGCTTTTCTTCTGGGATTCTTCTGTGTGTAAATGGAAAGAACAGACAGTGGCATAAACTACACCTTCTCTTATTCCCTTTGAACTGTTTCTTCCCAGCTTTTCTCACACAACTGCAGTAAGTTCAAGCTAAGTATCTTCATAAACTGGTGGTGGGATAGAGTAGGAGAACAGCATGGTAACTACAGTAGGGAACTTAAAATCACATTTTCTATCATAAAGACTCTAACAAGAGCTGCACTGTATTAAGATTGTTAGGGTTACTATAAAAATTCTTTAATAATATGGTACCTGAACAACGAAAGCCATTAAGATCTTTATAACATGGTCTCAAAAGTGTCCTGTGCAGTGGCATATTAAGAGGACTGGTGTCTGAAGTGCTCTCCCATTATGCACCAGTTCAAAGGGAGTGGGGTTTGTTTAAAAGATGATGGCTGCTATCAGAAAGGCTGGAGCAAAGATGCCTGCAGATAGCACAGGCAGGGCTGAGGTGAAATGATTAAAGGAGAACGCTCAAATTTTATTTCACCATGAACTTTTTCTCACCATGGATGCTAATTATACTCATTAATGAGAGAAAAGTTTTCTTTAGTGGTATCTCCATTGCACTCAGACAAAGGAAAAGACATCTGCGACAAGATCTTCTTTCTTATCCTATTTGTTGAGCAGAATGTTCCTAAGTGCAGAGTGCTGTCTGTGCTCATGCCACACAGTCTCCCAACCATTTCTGTCCCTTTCGGAGGAAGAATTGGGATGTTTCTCCATCTTTGTTTGCAACAGAAAAGACTCAAGGTGAGAGAGAGAACAAATCCTATAAGGGAATTCTGTCATTCACCTCATCTTCATAATCTTTCCTTAGCTCCCTCTGCCTTCTAACCCTGCTATTGATCGTGTCATAGGCTACAGTAGTCCAAGGCAGGGGGCTGAAAACCTTTCCGAACAGCAGTTGCTAGTCTGCCTGTTGCAGCTTGAAGAAGAAAAGCATGCTGTGAAAACAATCAGTGCATTTACTTTAGATCTAAGTGATTCCAACTAGGTCGATGCTTCATGCTGATGTGTTGAAAACATTTAAAAAATTTCTCGGAGTTTGATTTCAACTGAAACATTTCAGTATGTGTCTGACTCTGAAGTTGTTATTTCTCACTAATGTAGTGGACAACAGGGTTTTTTTCCATCCTAGCACAATGCAGTAGGGAAACCGGGCCTTTTGTCCAGGTAGGTTTGCTTTGAATGATTTTATGGGAGGGGGAGGTTTGTTGGGTTTTTTTATAAGCTGAGGCTCTTGCAAATTGACTTTATAGGAGTACTAGTTTATTTCATGAATGGAAAAAGAGGTAATCACAGTTTTATAGAGTGTGAATGACAGTATAGCTTTATTTAAACTGCCTTTTTTCCCTGTACTTGAATTTTCTTAAAAGACAGGATAGTTCATTCATAAATACATGAAGAATATTTTATTTTCTTTAAAGCATGTGATGCTTCTTTGTAACGAGTTTGCGCTCAATATAATTGGCCTGATTCTCTCTTGGATTGAGATCACAGCAAATGAAACACTGCAGAAAGAAGCTATCATCATCCCCATTAGTGTTTGTTCAGTTTCCAGGAGTGGCATGAACCCAGGACAACGTTTTTTTTATGGCAGATGGTGGCCCAATTAGTTTCCAAACTTCTTGGAAAAGAACACAGAAAACCAGAATTTGCTATAGACTGTCTTACTATTTGGTTTCGTTTGCACATGCTCTGCAGCCACTAGAATCTGCAGCAAGCTAAATGGAACAAAAACCACAGGACTGCAATCCTAGATTGGAGCTGGCTGTTCGGTGGTTTTCGTGGGAGCCCATCGATAGGATCTCACCTCTCATTCTGTTCCACTGGACTTTCAAGCATACTTCTTTTGTTTTATGTGTCCTTTTCAATAACTAGTACTTACCAGTGCCTGTTGGTCTCTTTGGGATACTTTTTTAATTATACAGCATAGAAATATATATTAAATATATGTTGGAATTTATCTTCCTCCAAGGAAGTGAAGTCACCCCTGTGTTGTTGCGCTTTTTGCTGCATGCTTGTTGTTGCATCTTTGCTGCTTGCTTCAAATAACACAAAGAACATTTTTGTGCTTCTCCAACAGGAAATAGTGAGCAAATACTTGCCTTGAGGTATTTCATTGAGTTTCAGAATACCAGCAGATAGAGATGTTCCAAAAAATAGATATTTTGTTGGAAGAAAATAATAATAATAATAATAATAATAATAATAATAATAATAATAATAATAATAATAATAATAATATTCATCATCATCATCATCATCAAAAACAACTTTGAAAGCTGTATTTATCTGTGGAGAGGAATTTCCATCCCCCTGAACTAAGCCTTTGCAAATGCAGTGTATAGTATATGTGGCAGTAATGGATTTTCATACTTCAGCATTTATTTCACCAAATATCATGCAGGGAACAATAGTTGTCATTTAGCAGCTGTAGTTTGCAACTGTGTAAGTCCTAGACATTAAAAATAGATAAGCCACTGTAGAGGTGTGTGTGAGAAACTCTGTAGTCTTCGCGGCATTCTTTCATTCATTCACTTTTAAAATTAATTCCATGGGGATGTTGTAAACGTGCAAGTTATGATTTAAATGTACTATTAGGAATCCTGTTTATAAAGAGTATATACACTTAATTTATATATTCAAGATGATGGTTTAATTAGATAATTGATTTTTTTTCCCCCCCAGCAGTGGGTTCTCTAGTATCCTAGAGAAGGATAAACTTCAATTTGGTTTAAGAAGCTTATACCTGACAGAAATGTAGCTAGATCAGACTCTTCTGCTATGATCTGCTATGGCTGCTGAGCAATGATGAGTTTCTTTCCAATAATAGGCTCTCCTTTTGGCACTTGTTCCACTGGACCATATATTTGAAAGCAGGGAGGAGGGTTGTTTTAATGATGGTCCAAAACATTGGTCCAAACAAGTTGTCTTCTACTAGCGTGGATTTGTATTTTTAAGTTGCAGTGGTTCCCATAACATTGGAACTGGTTAGAAATTCATTATAGAGTCAGTTTGTAAATATAAGGTCTATTCAACCAGAGGCCATTGATGCTGAAATGCTCAATTCCTCCATGGAATTCAGAGAACATGAATTAGCTTGTGCTTGGGTCTTTTGGGTGGATTGGAAGTGGGGAAGTAGTTAAGGGTGACTTTAAAATTATTTTATGTATTCTACTGTGCCTGTGCCTTTTACAAAGACTTCTTCAAACCAGTTTCAGTGTAACCTTTTCACCCTCCCTGAACTGTAAACAAAAATGGCATTCAGAATTTCTACCCCTAAAAGAATTCAACCCAAAATCACAGTGCCTCCCATATGCATTCTAACCTTCACCCTACTTTTCTTGATGTTGGTTTTTAAGCCTAGGGTTTTACACAGCATTAGCTATAATTGGAATTGACACTGGGAAACTACAGAAGGCAATTCACTTAATCTAAGTTTGTTATGAAACTGAAAACAGAGTTCTGCCTGAATTCTCTGTATATTTCCTGGCAGGAAGCATTCAGTCATTTTCAGGTGAAATTTGTTCACAAGGACCTTAAAGAAAGGGTCTTGCTTTGATCTGTTTCTTACAGCAATGAAAGAGACTCCATTGATTATAATGACCATTGGGAAACTGCCCCATCCAGAGCTACATGTAGACTTCTGTTTCTGGACAATTGCTTATCCTCAGTAACAGTCCAAGGAGACATTGATGTAACTACACAGGGAAGACAGAGAGTGGTGAGTAAGAGGGAGCTCATCCCAAAGAGCAACTGAACAAAGAGGGAGTGGAACATGAGAATTGCTATGCTTTGTTACTGCTCATGTGCTGAACTGATAGGTTCAAATAAGTCAGCTGTATACTGAATTAGAAGAAAGAGGCAAATGGAGAACAGACTTGTTAGATACAGTTACATGTAGGGCTCAGATTCCTGTAATATTTTTGTCTTCAAATGCTGTTTGTGCTCAGATGCTTTTACTACTATAAATGTAGTATATCAATTTTTCCAGGGGAGGCAAAAAGCTTGCATATCACTGTCCAAAATCTACCTGTAGCTCTACCCTGTTGCTTTCTTTGAATTGTCTACTTTGTGTGACTGTTATACAGTTTACATTGCCTCAAATCTTTTATGTACCGAGGTCAAAATACTAATGGCATGTATCCTATAAATTTTAAATTATTTCAACAAGCTTGTCTAGCTACGTTGTTAGCCAGACCATGTACCTGTGTCAGTTTCTCCATTAGAGAAATTCCACAGTGTAGCCCTGAGTGATAATTGAACCAGATGGATATTAATATACCAACGAGAAGAGGACCTTATATTTTAGATTTGGCTCTACCAGCTTTCAGATTTAACTAGGTTGCTTGGAACTATCATGAGGTAGCCCTCATACTTTGGTCAAGGACACCACCCGAAATGGTAGCTGCCAATTCTTCAAAAACCTAGTCTAACAAGTGCATGGTTCTTCTGTGATCTCTAAACAAAAAATTAAAATTAAAAATGTGACAGGGATCAGCAATTAAGAGGCTGTTTCTATTGTGAATGTAGGGGGAGTAGAGCAATGGAAGGGAAGGCATTAGTAGAGTTGTTTCATGCTTGCCACCCTTGCAGGCACCAATTGATAAGCTCTGACTTGGGTGTCTGACAACGAAATACTCTCTTGGGCACAAATCCACTCTTCCCATGGACTTAAGATACTTAGACACTTACAGAGACCTTTAACTCCGATAACTCTATGCTATCAAGCAAACTAGTTAGTGCCTGGTCAAAAAGTTTGCATGGCCCCAATACACTAGAGTCAACACTGCAAAACTGCCTTAGCAGGATTAGCAGCTATAGTCCACTTCCCACTCCCCCCAGCCCCCAACTTGTCTCTGCCCTTCTTTTTCCACCCAGCCTGCCAAGCTCCAGGTTTCTTTTTCTGAAATATATTTCTTTGGAAAAAGTTGATATAAAGTGGGAAAATAATTTTCTTTATCCTTTAATCCTTTATTCTCTTTGCTTTTAAAAGTTTATTTACTTCCTACAGTTGGCCATCCTGAGCTTCTGCTTCTCTGCTGTGTCAAGACTTGCTTAAGCTTGAAGGTTTTTTAGGCTTGACCAAGCATTGACAGCACTATCACAGGAGCTAATGCTAGAGTCTGCCAGTTTGATGGATTAAGTAAACTTATTGAAATCTTTTTTCTTTAACACTAAAAGATGCCAAGGGCTGTTTCTGTTCTTGTACTTTGTGTGAAACACCCACTGACGCTAATGGGAGTCCCATGTGTAGAATTAGAGTAGAACGCAGCCCTTAATATTTAAAAGACTTGTCAACCTTGTGCATTAAGTAATCTGGAGGTGTGTTGTGATGCTGCTTTGCTCCACAAAGGCCATTCTCCTTATACATTCTCTGCCTTTTAAAGACACTTGCATCAACTGCATGGCTGGTAGCACCAGCATTACGTAACTTTTTCACTTTTTAAAAATACCTTAAAACATGCGGTTCCCTTTTTATGTAATCTACCTGCTTTGCTTGGTCAATAAAATATAATTGATCTGTTTCAGTATGGTTCATCAATAGTCTTGTTTTATGACTTCTTCATGCTGTTGAAGGAAGAGGAGGAAAGAGAAGTCTTAAGAGAGAAGCCATTTCCAACAACATTTACATTCTTTTTAGTGTTTGAAAAAAAGCCTAATTTTTCATTCTCTGCTTGTTCTTGAGTACCTTGCTCTAATGCAGCAGTGGTATGCAAGGTAGCTAAGGAAAGTTAAATTATTTATGTTACCAAATTGTTCACTACCAGTCTCATTCCTATTTCAAATGCACACCATGCTTATTTTGTTAGAACTGGGACTGCAGATCAGTGGGGACACCAAATTGTCATGGATGGCCTTGGTAGGGTAAAGTTTTCTGGTTAGAGAGCCGGCTGCAAAGATGGTTTCTTTGTCTTCCCATAAAGACATTCTCTGCTCTTCCTCAGTCATGGTTCTTGAAATTCTTCATCTTTACCTGGGAATGACTGCTTGTGCCCACAGAGGTCTTAGCTGGCTTTTTGGCAGGGAGGGTAGAGCTGGTGACATAATTGCAAACACTTTGTGAAGATTTTGGTTATATTACTAGAAGACTAGGAAAGAAATTAATTGAGTTAGGGAAAGAAGGGACTAGGTAACTCTTACCGTGTTTTGAAGATAATTTGGATAATTGAGTGAAAAAGACAAAGATGGTGACTTCCAGTATAAAATGCATATGAGTATGGTAGTAATTTACCGTCATCTGAGCTTTTCACAAATGTGACTAGTGAGTTTGCTTATCGTGAAGTATCGTGGAAGCTCTGACAGTATTTTTACTAAAATAAGAATGTTACTTCTTGTGAAAAAATCCTGAGGATGCTGTCCAAATCTGCATACAGTGTACAGTAAACTTGCTTCGCTGATGTCAGTGACCTGAATCATGACCTAGATGTTCACATGCAGTCCACAACAGATCTGAGCATGTTCACGTAGAAGTCTACTGAAGTTTTTAAGAATAGCTTTTGTGCTTTACAGTGCAGTGGTCTGCTTTGCAAAAATACACTGGAATCTGTGGTTCCAAGGGATTTTTACAGGTGTTTTACCAGATGACCTGCCTGCTGTGCTATTTCTTAAATTTTTACATTTCTGGTGTTTGTAAACCAGATCACCTGTGTAAGCAACTGAGAGCAGGGTGAAGTGCATCCACTTAAAAGTAACCTAGGTATATGTTTCTGAAAACATATTTGGGCTTCAGTAATATGACATTTTCTTGGTCTATATACTGGTTTACTCTGTTAACGGTTAGTTAACCAATCCTGAGGGTGACTGCAGAAGACAGATGATATCAACAAGTGACAGCAGCATTTAACAGTGCAGAATTGCCAGAAACTGATGGAAATCTAAGTCTCCTTCCTAGATTCTTCACCTTAAAGTTGTTCTTTGCATTTGCAGAAATTACTGCAGTGTTTCAGGGTGACAGTAACACTGCACTGAAAACTGTTTGATAATTTTAATTTTTTTCTTTATTATGAATGAAAGACTGAAAGGCTTACTAGGCCATTCAAAGCAGACCTTGTACTGCAGATTTCAAGATGTCCATTTGCAAACTGTTTAATGAAAGAACATGGAAATGACATTTCTCCATTCTTAACTCTGCTTCACTCTGCTCACAGCTGAAATTAGTTCACTTCAAGACAGGTCCTCTGTTTTCCTCTGTTCTTCTTTCTGTGCTCTCCTAAACACAGCTTAGCTGTTTGAGGCTTATTCTCCTCATCTGTTTCCCCTTTTGGTTCCCTCATGCAGCATTTTTAGTTCCCTCTTCTGTTAGATAAGATATAGGAAAACTTGAAGCCCAACTAAACAAGGTAAATTTTCTTTACTAGTCTCTATATAGGTAAAGGTAGTTCTTTTTACTGTTCTTTCCTTCCCTTGCTTCTCTCCAATGGGGAAGAAAAATTTTAAAATTTCACAAAATCAGAGGGGCTGAGGTTGGAATGGACCTCTGGAGGTCATCTAGTTCATATCTCCTGCTCAAGCAGGACCATGTAGACCTGGTTGCCTATGACCATGTCCAGGTGGCTATTGAATATCTCCAAGGAAAAAGGCTGCACAGCCTCTTTGGGCAACCTGTGCTAGTGCTTGGTCATTGAAAAAATATTTCCTGATGTTCAGAGGGAACCCCCTGTTCCTGTTCCCTCCTTCCTGCTCCCAGGGAGCATTTCAGTGCATGCTCCCTGCTCACTCACTGGGCTCTACCGAAAAGAGCCTGTCTCTGCCTTCTTTACTGCAAGGACACATTGCTTGCTCACATTCAACTCTGTGTCCACCAGATCTCCAGGTCCTTTTCTGCCAAGGTACTTCCCAGCTGTCTGGCCACCAGTGTATAGTGCTGCACAGGGTTGTTACTTCCCAGGTGCAGGACTTTGCACTTCTCCTGGTTGAACTTCATGAGTCAGCCCATTTCTCCATCCTGTCAAGGTCCCTCTGCATAATTGTTTTTCTACAGGGCAGAAAAACCAGGTTCGAATACGTTCATTTTCAAAATATTTTTTACTATATTTTTTTAATCTTCTCAGAAAAAGCTTTACTCTGTGATGAGCTGTGTTTCTTTGAGAAATCAGGTGAAATTTTATGGTATTAAGAGGGGAAGTAAGTTTCAGCCTTTTCTACGGGCCTGCTCCATAATTTAATTTGAAAATTCATGTTGTCTGGTTGTATGAGAGAACTGTGCCTTTGATTACAAATGCAATTTTTAGCTTGTGACATAGAAGAGCTCCTTTTTGAAATGTTCTAAAAGTGTTTCATAGAATTGTATTCTGGAATTTTGCACATGTTGCACATTTTGCACATATGTGTGCATATAACATTCATATAAGTGTTCGGAAAGTATCATTCAGTTAGTGAATCTCTTTAACATAATTTGTTTGTGACAATGAGTCAAAAATACTGCTTTAAAATGTAGTCAGAAGAAGCTTTTCAGTATTCTGAAAAACACATCTTAAGATGCCTAGGGTAAAGTTAATTTTATTGTGTTGCATCACTGGTGTAATTTGTTCTGGGCCTTTGATCATATAAAAAGAGCTTCGCCCTCAGATGCAATGTTTGCATGGACCTCTCCATGATGAATGCCCATCTGGATTTCCTGGATGGAATCTCCCTTCTTTGAAAGCACTGACAATTTTTTATTTTGATGGATGCAGGATTTGGTCCTTTGGGCAAATTACAAACACTGGTCTTTGAAGGTGTATGTGTCGTTTGCTGTTTAGGCATTTTAGTCAGTACCTGTAAACAGAGGTCCATATTATTTAACATCTGTTTTTCTTAGTGCAGGTCAGGAATAGATAGATAGTCTCAAATGGGTGACTAGAAACACCCATGATTTGTCTTGGCTGTAATCATGCAAACGTGCAGACAAATTTTGGGCAGCATCCCACAATCTAGATTGGCCTTCAATACATATTATTCCAGGAGCAGACATAGGGATTTTGAATTCATGTCTGAATATGAGAAAATTAAAGGAGATGAAAAACAAACCAAACCAAACCAAACTACCAACCAAATTTTTTTTCATGCCTTTCCTGATCCAAACAGCTCTTGTCCAGCAGCAACAAATACACCTTGGGCAGGCAGACAGTGAGCTGTGTTTCCTCTATGAGGAAACTATTTTTAAATTTCAGATATAGTATTTAATCCTAAATTCAATGTTCCCTTAATCTGCGATATTAAAAAACATTAGGAAAGAATAAAAAGTGTTTTTTCTTGTTTGTTTGGGGTTTTGGGGGTTGGTTGGTTGGTTGGTTGGCTGGTTTTATGGTTTTATTTTTCTTGAGCAAATGATATTACCTGCACTCCACGAAAACCACGTCACTGAACAAAACAAAAGAAAGCAACCTTTATGTGAATAACAGAGGAAGCCAAACACCTAGAGGTGCTGGATGTGCAGGTTAGAGCAGGGTCTGAATAAATGCTTACATACTAAACCAGATGATTTGTGCTACTCTGGGTCAGAGTGCTACTCTGGTCCAGTTGGTTGCTGGACACGGATCTGAACTATGACTTCCTCAGAAGTGTAATGCAAGATACATACTGGTATGAGAGAGAATGGGATTTATGGAGTACCGTATAAAGTCTGGTGTGGTGGATCATGAGCTCTGACCTTAGCAAGATACATTCTTTTATGGATGGGGCACCAGCATGCTTCTTTGCAAATAGTATTAGGCCCTTGGCATTTTTGATTTCTTACTTGTAATACTGCAGGGAGACCGAATCTTCCATGGCTTTGTTTCAATTAAGATATCCTTTTCCAAAACCTATGATAAAAGAAGACAATTTCATATTTCTCTGAGATACCCAAAAATTGTTTGGGGTATCTGTGATAGATGAGAACATGTATAGCATTGTTTGTGTATATTATTGTATCTGTATGGATCAGAATTCCCCTTTGATGGGTACTGGCCATGGGCTGCCACGGACTAGCTATGCCTTTGGTTGGTTTTCACCTAGGTGAAATGTTCAGACTAGAGTAGATAAGGCACCCAGCTTTAAAATGTTGATGTTGTCTCCCTGTGATACCACAGTGTGTGTGCACATGTATATGCACATGTATGGGCCTTATTTCTTTTCTTTGACATACAGCGAGGGGGTGTTGTGAAGCTTCATTGTCTGAACTTGCAAAGTGCTTTGAGACGCTCCACTGAAATGGTCCAAAGTACACAGGTTTGAGGAGAAGCTACAGCAAACTCCTGACGATTCTTTACCATGGTGTCCTAGGGTAAAAATGAGATTTGTCAGTCCAAGACTACTTAATTTTATCCTTTCATCACTCATGGCAATGATATGAGATGACTTTATTGGGAATTGATTATACCGCATTTGTTGCCCTACTTTATGTATTTTTGTCACTGTAAGTGTTTACTCCAGTCTCATTTGTTCTGGTGGACTTGAAGATAGTAGAGATAATAGGGGGAAAAAGACCTAACTTTTAAGTATGTCCTCCCATGAAACAGTGCCATTGTTGAGCCTGTTCAAGTATGTTCTGGTACCTTCTGCTCAACTAGGACCTAGGGCAATACCTGTTCTCAAGCACTCTTGTTTATGTTGCCCTGTTTATAAAAACAAAATACTGCCCACAAAAAACCAAAACACAAGCTTAAAGGATTTAGAAAATTGTGCAAGCAAATTCCTTGAACTATAGATTGAAGTATAGGATCTTCTGACTATAAAATTGATGGCTTCTGCCATCATTCCACCATGTGAAAAATGGCACAGAAATTTATTCAGGTGCACAGCTTGGTTTTCAGGATGTCACTAGATTTGTTAGAGTTCTGCATCTTAAAATATTCAGAACTTCATGTAGGGTTGAAACCCCCTGTCTTTTGGGAGTGCCCTATCAAACATGAGGCAGCTTCAGAGTGCTGAACTCAAAATTTATCCTGCCTGTGCCTTCCTGTTGTATTTAGTTTCTCATGTTATTCTGTTTTTTTGACTTGATTTTCTGTGTTTGTACCAAAACCTACTTGCAAGAGAGTGCCTGGTCTCCAGACTGTAGATTTCTCTGGGCAGCAGAGGCTGCCTCCTCTCCTTTCAGGTGTCTCAGCATTAGAGAGAGGGACAAAGCTCTTTTTTCCTTTCCTCAGCATGCATCCCCTCAAAGATTACCACCCAGAATACTTGTGTGCTGGGAGCTCCAGGAATAGAAATGCAGCCCAGCACGTTAAGTTTCATACTGGCACTGGCATTTAGAATTGAAATGGTCATTTAAGTGCCCACACTGTGCGTATTACCACCGCTGCAGAAACAACACTACAGACACTTCTGGCAGGATCCTCTTACTCTCTGCAGCAAGAAAAAGAGATTGTGTAAAAAGGACAAATGAATTCCTCTGCTTGCGTGCGTAGCCCACTTCTGACTTGGCAATATATTTTGACTGCTCGCTGTAAACCATATTATCATGCTGTCTTCAGGCAAATGCTACTATTGCTTCTATGTAAAAATCCCATGTTTAAGCACAACATGACTATATGATTTGATAATGTAAATGCCAGATGGCATGTTCTACTCCAGTACACCTTTCAGGTCTGTGAAGCACCTGGTAGAGTTACAGTTGCTATGTATGTTATAATTAACTCTCAGTGACTGAAATTGTACCTATATAGGCACACATACCCAAAAAATCATATACATATATACAACGTAGTAAATATTAGCGTGTGTGTGTGTGTGTAGATATACACATAAAGAGTACAGAATATTTGTGTAGGTACAGAGAAAGTGATATAGTAACAAACATACATGTGTGCATGGTTGTAATGACATTTCCTCGTATCACATCTATCAGGTTACAAGCAGCTAATAATTTTCTTCTTCTACTCACAGCCAAGCATTATAATGGCATACACTCATAAATCAACATGGAACATTGCTTAGCAAATATAAATGTATGTGCATTGCAGAATGATCAGAGATTACAAAAATATATCAGAAGTCAAAAGTAGCTGCTGGAGAAATGCTACGTCTTTAGTTTATTGAGATTGTTTGGAGGATCCTAATGTACTGTCACTGAAAGAATAATTTTTCCTTTACAATCTACTTAGCAAAGATTTATTGATCCTTTTCCCCTTCATAGAGAATTACTGATCCATTTTAGAAAATCAGATTTTCACACCTTCCATGAGAATGTGCACAGCGCAGTTCTCTAGGGATTGCCAAGGAAGTTGACTTTGACATGAAATCCCTGGGTACTGGCACACAACAGCCTATAGTCTCATCACTGATTTTTTACACAGGATGGTAAAATACTTTTATACATTTATAGAGAAATGATTGCACTGCAAGGACTTATTTTTCCATGCCAGTGGATATATTCAAGGTCCTGTTATTTGTGTAAACAGCATTTTCCAGGGGGGGTGGTTCTTCTCAGCTGTGATGTTACGAACAGTAAGGTAAGATAAAAGTTGTTGAAATTCATGTTGCAAAGCAGTACGGTACTGTAGAATTTTTCAGTGTGTGTAAATAACTCTCTTCAAGATGTGTCTACTCTCCGTCCTCATTATTGTAGTATCTCAGGTAGCTAAGCGTTAGGCATGTTATATTGAAGTATGCATCATAATGAAGGTGATTTATTATAATTAAAACAGCATGGAGAGCAGCTTTTATTAGACATATTGTTTCACAGGAGAGCTTAATAAAGAGCATTATTATTAGTTATAGATCTGTGTGAAGGATGTTGTTTACTGAGAGTTATGTGAGTATTAGTCAAAGTCTGAAGTTGCTCATTTGAGCTGTCCACTGGAGGGGGGAAAAAAACCCTAACATTCAGCACAGTAAAGAGAAGAATTTTAAGACTGGAGAGGAGAGAAAGAGACAGAGAAAAGGAAATGCCGAGTGCATGAAGTGTTCTCTGCAGGAGCAGTTCTAGAATACTTTATTACATATCTACGGAGACAATGGCATGGACTGTAAGTAGCTCCTGTCTCTCAATATAATAATGCACATAAAGTCGGGGTCAGATTGGGTTTGCTCTGGGCTTTGATGCTGTAGAAGGTCACCAAGGGGATCGATGGACAAAAATGAGACCCGAGTTTCACGCAATCAATGAGATTTTTCTATTTAAAGTGGACACTGGGTGTGAGTCTCAGAGCTTCAAATGTGCTTTTACTCAGCTTGAGCAGATTGAGAGAAAGATGTACTATAAATGTTGTGTTTGTTTTAATAACTGCTGGCACAAGGACTGCATATCTAAACAGTTTAGTCTGGCAAATCTATTATGAAGTTGCATGAGCTGCGAATAAGTGGACAAATTAGCAACTACTTTGAATGTTAATTACACTGAGTTTTTATTCTGTTTCTATAGAGCTGTAATTGCCTGGCATTTAGAGAACCCTTAAATATGACTAGAGAATTACTAAATTGTTTGGTTAAAAATCATGTGGGATTTATCTGTTCTATAAAATATACTTTCTACTATTAATTTCCTAGTCGTCTATACTCATTATAGCCAATTCCTTAATTTCTTTGGAAATTGTTCACATTTCCACAGATTAAAACAAATTCATATCTGCCTTTGGTTAAGAAGCTTCATTCTTCTGAATAGCAAATGGATACTTGGTACAGAATTGCTTTGATAATTTTCCCCTTAAAGTTTCCAGGCGGGTGAAAGATCATTTGCTGTTTTGCCTTTATTGTATACAGTTATCTCTGTAGGATGAGGGAAGCAATCAGGAAGAATGTGATCAGTGAGTCTGGCATAGCTGTAACACTGGTGAGAGCAAATAATTCACTGATATGCAGGAGGTTTATCTCTGTCTTGAAATAGTTAAGGAATTAAAGCAAACTATAGGCCAGTTCCTAATTAGCAATGTATATGATTTTAACTGCTTTGAAGTTGATTGAGTTGTTCCAAGTTTCCCCTGCCCTAACAGACATAGGTCCTGACACTGTTTTCAATTTCAAAGCAAGTCAGCTATTGGACTGCACTTTGTGAATGAGAAAGACACTTGAATTGGGGATTTAAGCAAGCTGACAGTATGGTTTTAAAAGCTAAAATAGCTAAATACTCTTCTCCCCTACTCCTCCAGCTGTCCTCTTTCAGTAGATTGTACCCTGTGTCTTCTGAGCTTCCATTTCACAAACTGAAGTGTTTACATATTGAAGGACTCTTTATCCCACATCACTGCTTAAGTAAATGTCCACCAGTGGCTATCAGGGAGGAAAGGGGGAAGCAGCAAACCCGGCCCACCACATTTTTCAATCTATTATTAAAAATGTCCTTTTGATGAAAGTTATTTTATCAAATTATTCCATCAACACAATCCCCAAACAATCCCAAAACAAAGAAACAAACCAAGGCCTTGACAGACTTTTTCATTTAAATATCTTAAACATAGAATAATTGAAGTTTTGTGAGAAGTGCATTGGAAATCATAGATTTTCTACAGTTCAGGTCTAAATTTGTTTGCCAGCACCTGAAAAATGCCCCAAAGAAGAGTAGGTGTACAGAAGAGAACTTAAGCTTCTGCCTCAATCTAATTTCTGCTAGAAGGGTCATTTAAAATTCAAGCAGTATTTATGTTCACCTGAAATGATTTTTTTGTATTTTCATGTATGCCTTGAGTAAGAACATTTCAGTTTATATTATTCTCATTAAAAAGTAAAAGCAAAATATCCTCTACCTCAAATTCCGCTCTTAATGGTCCTTAGTGTTGCATTCTAGGATGTGTTAAATGTTTTCCAGCTAAGTCTTTTTGATAAAATATAGAACTAATGAACTAGTTGAATTTTGTTTATGAAAATATTGACAATAAAAGCCCATTGCAGTAAGCATTTTCCATTGTAAAACAGATCTCTGGCAGCTAATGGAAAGAGTAAGCAATTGCAGATACATTATATAAAACTCAAACAATAGCACAATGATCCAACCTCAAATAAATTGGAAGGTGATATGGAAAAGGGTTGAGGTGGTAGAAGGAAAATACCACAACACGTGTAACATTTTTCTCTGGACACACTGGAGTCCAGTATTTCCCTCTTTGCTTTGGTTGCAGATACAGGAGGGTGATAAACCATGGCACGTCCAAATTCAATTGTTTGTAGAACAACTACCTTTTTTTAACCAATATTGAGGTGTTTGCCTTTTTTGGACAACAGGCCTGCCATGATTCTCACTGAAGAGTCACTGAAACTTAAATTATGTGTTTTGCAGTAGAAACAATGACTGCTGCCCTTTAGGGTACTTTCTTTGAGTTAAGCGTATGTAGCCTCTTTTGACCTCCTCGGAGAGATCAGCTGATTTTTACAGCCACCCCCAAAAGGGTTAAGTTCCTAAGTGTTCACTCATGAAAATGTTTTTGAGGTTTATGGTGAAATTCCTGCTTGCAGAATAAGCAGAGGCAATTGGGTTTCTATGCAAAGATTTTTGCAGAATTAGGTGGTGAATTAGGGCATGCTTCCCTGAGCAGACCTTACATATGAGGCTAATAAAAAGATGGTTTTCCAAGTCTCTGGTTTAAACATACTGTATATTTCATTTTACTTTATCTTTCTGAGTGTTTTAGAAAAGAGTGGAAGATGAACTGTGTATACAACAGCAGGAGTATATGGACCACAGGGAAAAGAAATACAAATGATCCAAAACTGAGGAAACAGATGAGTTCAAATGAAAAATTTTACACACTGGGAAAATATTGAATGTCGTTTATAAGGACTTCACCTTAATACTCACATTTAATATACATCCCTTTTTATACTAATTAATTAACCATCCTGAAAAGCAATTTTTTACACTTTCCTCTCTTACCCATTTTAAAATACTGGGAAACAGACATGTAAATTAAAGCTTCCCATGGGCATTTTTAACCTCTGCAACCAGCTTATTCAACATATCATCCTAGGTCTCACTGATCTTAGCAGCATTACAAGGATCATATTTTCATACTGATGAACCATTCATGGCAATAGATTTGACACAAACATTCTTTTCTTTGATATTGGAGATTTAAGTTTTCTATTTTTGACCTATTTTTTCTCCTGACCGACATATTTATTGAGGCTATTGCAAGGAAAATCCCACTTTCCATTAATATTTCACTTCTCTGTTTCTTTGTCTTGCAGAATTTCAGGTCTTGGTCAATGCCAGCTTATATATAGGCATGCATTAATAAAAACAAAACTCAAAGTTTTATTTAGAATTACTATTTAAACAAACACACATGTGCAGTAGTTAATATGTATATATGTATCATTTTGAGTCACTATCTCAATGATTCTACTGTTGTAGATCAACAGGTACCATTTATTGATCTGTTATAAAGGCAAATCTAGTTCCAGAGAAGATTTTGATTGATTGTCCTCATCCAGAGTGAGTTCTTTCTCTGTCTCTCCAGAGTCTTCAATGGCATTGGCTGTGGATAGCAAGCAGACAAAAGATTTTTTTTTTTGAGGAAAGGAGGTAATTGTATATGTGTATTATTGTGTTGGAATTCCAAATAATTATTGAATCCCTTTGCTCTTTCCATCTGAGCAACTTGATACACCACTTATGCTAAGAGTCTATAAACTACTGGTAGTAGTATAGATATCTTATGTCAAGCCTCCATTCTACAGAATAAGATGATTGTAGCTAATGCACTGCATGGAATGGGAATGTCTTTTGTGACTTGTGTTGTTTGTTTCATCAGACAAATATTCATCCCCTATTACATTTTAAATTAAGTGTATCAGTTTTAAGAATCCATGCACACAAATCTATACTAAGAAGGTTGGAAAATGATAATAGTTTGCATTTTTGATTTTTAATATAAAAGTGTAACATACCTTACTGAATATTTCAACACTAAATGTTTATTGCAATGACTGTCTCTTCTCAGTTTAGGTCAAGAGGTAAGAATGCACTTGTATTCATCTGGATAAATAAACTATATATCCACCCCTCACTTACTGGTGAGAATGTATTGTACAGGGCAGGTTTTTGGACCACAGTCAAGAACTGGACATGAGCTCACTTTCCTTATGCTGTCTTATTTCTACCTCCTCCTGTGATCTAAATGATCTCTCACATTTTATCTTTGAGTTCCATCTACTTGTTGAATGAGATAAAAAGAAAGGGATGCAGTCCTCTTACTTTTGTCTTCCCTTTATAAAGTGAAATGTTCACCACAGAAGCTTGGAAAGAAAATATATGAATGCCAATACTATTTCCTGGGAAGATCTCCAGTAACCAGATCTCTTGGTTAGACTCAATAAGATGTCCATGTTTCTCAGGTTACTGTCCAAAACAAATTTCAGACTCTATTGAGCAGTCTTACACAGAACGTCTCCCTGCTTATTTCCGTGCTATAAGTTGGTTTGGGTTTTTTTAGACCAACAATAATCCTCCCTCACAAATCTTTGTGTGCATGCCTTTAACTGTCCTGAAAAATGAGACCGCTGGTACAGAGCTAATTCCTCTTCTGACAAGCTAAACTCCTTCTTGGAGTCTATTCTGCCACAAATCCGTGCTTGGAACAGTGGATAAACCTCAGGCTCTTGCAGAATTCAACTGCCAAATCACTTGTATGGCTCCCTGAGAATTGTACTCTTCAGTGTTGGCTAAAGGGAGGTCTTGCTTCATTTCAATTCAAGACAACTTCACTTAATTTTGAGCTGCAGCCTTCCTCTGGATGGCAGTACGGTCACTGTGAACAGGTCAGAGCTTCTCCAGCTTTCTCTTAGGAGGTACATTTCTGGCAAATTTGTCTAGTCTTCATTCATGGTGTTGGTGTGGTTTGCCTTTACCTTGAGCTTTCAAATTTGGCATAAGAAGTGAAGCCTTTAGACCGGAGTCTATTGTTTTCAAGGTTTTCTGTCCTTTCCTCCAAGTGAGTCATCAGTTACAGCAGTTCAGCATTTTGAGAGGCTTCTTCTTTTTAATTGGGTGTTATTATGGTACCTGATCTGAATGCTCTCCAAAAGCTGTTGAGAATGTAAAGTAGGAAGTCCTCCCAGACTAGCTATACTCAGTAATAATGTTATTTACACACAGTTTATTTCTTTTGGTAGACTTAAGCTCTAGCATTTTAAATATTGTCACATTATTTAAGGTTATTCAGTGTTGGTAATAAGTCTTCTCAAGCTACGATGAAACTGGAGGCATATTAGTCATAAGTGAAAAATTTCAGAGTACATACTTTTTACCCCTGCCCTTGTGAGTTGCAAGTAAGAGTTGCCTGACAAATTTTCCCCAACTTAGTGTAAGTTTTTCTCTTTGGTATTTAGAATGTATCTGGTTTGTTCTTTTTTTTTTTTCCTTGCAAATATATGGTGCAAGCCAAAGCAATGGGATTTGAAGCAGTACAAGGAGATAAAAATGTGACTTTGCTGTGAAATTATATTATTGTTGTGCTCCAAGTTAAAATTGTTTTCTAATCTATGCACATTATAGTTCTTCGTTAAAAGTATCATATCAGTGTAAACATGTTCAGAGCAGGCACACTAAGCAAAGTCAGATTTTACTATTGTACCTATGACACCAACTGGGATATTAAAAAGGACTGCTGTGCATTGTCATCAACAATGTTATAAACTGTGTTCCCCTTTCTAGTTTGCCTTTGCAATCTCATTGCCTTAAATGAAGTGTTGAATTACACTTGAAGAACCCTAGTGAAGATGAACCTAGAATAGGTGTTACTGAGGTCATAACTTATTAATAATGTCAATGTCATATATAAGGCAGGAGGGAACCTCCTTTGATAGTGAGATCCTAGGTCGAGTCTGTAGAGACATTCAGAGGGAAAACCAGCACATTTTTGAAATATTTTTGGAAAGGAAAATAAACACAAACCCATATGTTCTTTAACTTTTGCATTCAATGTCAGCACAGTGTTTTAGAATTTTTTCACTGGATAACAGTGCAAAAAGTATTTCTGTGACTCAGAGTAAGTTTGAGGTGAAAGACTTTTGGCGTTATAGAAGACACTACAATTGTGCACAATTATACACTCCTGTGTTACACATTTCTCTGTCCAGTAGATCTTCAAATGTCACCACCAGAAATGCTTTTTCTACTTGTCTTTTCAGAAGAAGATTGTAATGTAAGCACTTGTGCTTCTGGGTTTTTTCCCCCACCTTACAGTGCCCATTATATGCATTTCAATGTCATTTTCATCCTTTTCCTCCTACATAACTTTGTGGGTACCTTTGAGCAATTTGCCCTCACTACTGTGTTCCAGCCTCAAAAAATCTGATCATATAAGTGGTCCCACTGATTCCAGTACATATGCTTACTCCAAGGTTACATGCTTGAAGAACCAGTTGATACCCTTCAGATACAGATAAATGACTATCATATCTTAAAGCCATAATTTAACCACAGTATAAATATGGCTTTGTTTTCATCACAACAGTTCAGTTACTCTGTCGCAACAAATTTAGCATATCTGGTTGGGCTTCTGTTAGTGCTTTTCAGTATGTTGTCATCTTTTCTTTAAAGACCTCTAACGATGTGTAGAGACATTAGGTCGTCTAGGAGAAAGAAATCCTAAAGGTGGAGTGACATGAGTCACATGGAGTGACCCCTAAACATTGGGGTTTGAAACCCAGCATAAGTGTTCATTTGTGTTGTCACTTCTCCGTGTGATACATCTTCTTTGTTTGTGGTCCCTCAGATCACTTTGATATCAAAGGAAATGTGTGTCTTTTGAAAGCTGTACCTTACTTGTGATAGTAGTTGTGAGGAAGGGGTGGAAACTAATGCATTTTCATTTAACAATTTCTCTTCATAAGTGCACATTGATTCACTTTTTTTTTCCTTTTCTGATGTTTGTGAAAACATAATAAAAACCAGTGGAAGTCTGCAGCTAGAACTTTTCGTCAGAAAATAAGCCCAGTTGAACAATTTGTTCAACTGTTTGTATGGTTAGATTGTCTGTACTCCTCCTATTACTCAGTTGCTCGGCTGGAATAAGATAGGTTGGGAAATGATGTAGAGTTGGGAACAGTTCTCTGAGTGAAGGTTTGTGCATGTGGCCATGTGAGACTTCTAAAACTATAAATGCATTAAACTACTAGCTAAGGCAGATTTTGATGTGAAAAAGTCCAGGGAACTGCTGCTTAAGCATGCAATTCATGTTAATGCACCTCAATCCCTGGTGAGTTGCGGATTAATCTAAGTGGGTTATAGCATAGTCTCTCAGTAGCTTTTCTTTAACTGATACATGGACCAGAATTCAATGTTTCTTCACACTGAACGTATGACCTTAGAAAACTGAAAAGGAGTCCACCTTTGTTTTTTTTTTTTTTCTGATTATTGTGGCTTTAGATTTTTCCTTGTTTTATTAACCTCTGTTCCATACAACACTTGGCCTTGGAATCTAATGTAATTGATATTCTATGCTTAATACTCATAGACCTCTAAAACTGGGATTACTTAATTTTCCCTTTCCTTCCCTCCCTCTTGCCCCTCCCCCCCATAAGTGTATTCCCTTTGGAGTTCAAAGCCTCTGAATTTCCAGGCTTCCCACATGAAGATGCAGTTTTGAGCCCAACAGAAATTTCATTGTGTATGTTAGGATTTGAAGCTGAAAGATGAGCAGAGGGAACTTTGGAAACTGCTGGTAGAACTGTACAAATAGTATTACTTACATAGAGGCTACAGTTTCTCTTTTCTGCTAGACTTTGGCTAGTTACCTAGGGAGTATCTATGCACATATCTGGGTGCTACAAAACTGATCTCATATCCTAGCTAAGTATCTAGTCTGAGAACATTTAATGCTTTTGCTATTTTGACTGCACAGGTGAATCAATTTTTTTGTAGAGGTGTTTTGATTCCGTGTAGGAGTTGCTGGTCACCTTTTACTAGTAATTCTCTATGTAGGCCTGTGGGTGTACTATTTTACATTCCCTTGGAAACAAGCAAATACTTTGTGATAGTCACTTAAGTGGCCTTATTGTGCTCCCTACGAAGATGCCCTCCTTGTGAGTGCTAAATTGGTAGCACATGCTTATTGGGGAAAAAAAAGCTTTTTCCAAAACCATTGCTGCTGCTATTGCAGTAATGGGATATCAAACAGGCAAAATTGTATGTGTTGTCAATGTCTGCAATATAATTTCATTGACTTACGATGTTTAAAGTGAAGGCATGATGGTAAGCTTATATAAGGTGTCACATTGAAGTAATCACCCACCAACTTGATTTTATGGCAAAAGAGAACATTTTAATATCCACAGGAATTCTGAGGACATTCTAGCTTGAATGAAAACACAGAGATAAAAGTATGTGATTAAGCATTCAGATATTTTAGTGCTGAGAAATACTTAAATAACCCAACAAATAAATGTATAAAGTAAATGTGGGTAAAAGTGAATAAGAAAGTTAATTTTAATCTATGAATAAGGGTTTGGTCTAAAGTGAAAAAAAAAGGCAAAAAAGAGGATGGTTTAATTTTACTTACCCCACATGTGGCCACTTTTATTTATTTGGTGCTTGCCTAAGTCTCTTTACTTATGCTTTTGTTTTGCCAAGATTTATCTTCAGCACTCTTCAAAGTAATGTGTTAGATTGGAGTGAGATGTTAAAAAGGACCTCATGTTCAAATGCAGAAGAAGCACATGAGCTGGGACTGTCAGGCCTGTGAGTTGAGCAGAGTTGCCTGTCTGTGTTGAAAAGGAAGCTCAAGGAATGTCACAAATGCATGGGTACTCCACTTATTTTCCTAAGTTGTAGATCTGAGTCATTGTACTGGGGCTGGCTGGCTGGAGGCAAGTTGCTTCATAGCAGCACATATGATGCTGTGTTTTGGTTTTGTGACTAAAACAGTACTGATGACACCCCAGTGTTTTGGCTATCACAGAACAGTGCTTGCACACTGTCTGTGTTAGAGGTGGGCAAGAAGCTGGGAAAGGACAGTCTCTCTGTAAAGCCTCCCTGGAAAAACACTATTTACAAGAGCATGTAGTGATAAGACAAGGGGGAATGGCTTCAAACTGAAAGAGAATAGGTTTAGATTAGAAAGCAGGAAAAAATTCTTTACTGTGGGAATTGTGAGGCACTGGAACAGGTTGGTCAGAGAAGTTGTTCATGCGCCATTTCTGGAAATGTTTAAGGTCAGGTTAGATGGAGCTCTGAGCAACCTGGTCTAGATGATCTTAACATCCCTTCAAACCCAAATTGTTTAATTCTATGATACTGTTGGAATGTCTGACCCCAACTGACGGAAGGGATATTCCATACATATGATGTAGTGTTCAGCATTAAAAGTTGGGGGAAAGAAGGAGGAATTGGGGGTATTTATGGCTATGGTGGTCATCTTCTCATGTAGCTGTTGTGCACAGTGGGGCCCTGGAATTGGCTGAACATCTGCTTGTCAGTGGGAAGTAATGCTAAAAATTCCTTATTTTTTTTTTGCTTGCATATGCATCTTATGCTTTCCCTTATCAAACTGTGTTTATATTGATCCACAACTAATGTGTCCCTCTATTCGTTTTCTCCTCATCCTGTGGGAGAGGGGAGTGTGTGAGTAGTTGTGTGGGTGCTTGGCTGCTAGCCATGGTAGCTCACCAAAACAGTGCAAATCTTGCAGAGGGAGAACTGCTGTAACTGCAACAGGAATAAATGTGTTGGAGGAAATTTCAGCAGGCTAAAAAATAAGAACCACCTACTGGGACTTTAGGGATAGCCATATTGATAACTGCTTGGAAAGAGAATACTGCTGAGGAAATAGCAATGGTAGGAAGAAAAGAAAAAGTAACATAACAGGATAGGGTCTGATAGCAGCAGACGTGAGCTCCTGTTTTACAGTGTTTTATTTTCCTGCCTTCCTTTTCTGCAATGAAGATCTGCTTTCCTAATTCTTCTTGAACTCCTTAGGCTGGGAGGATGGAGGGCACGCATTGTACCAGCTAAGTACCAAGAGAGTGAGGAGAAAACATCTTTTGCTCCTAGAGGACCCTTTGGAGTTGTCCCAGTGTTGAGTTTGCCAGGTACAATCAAGACCTGCAGCGGCTCTGTGAAATGTATCAGAAGTGCCACCAGGTTAAGAAATGAGAGATGGATTTTTCTTGATGTAAGGAATAAATTGGTTAAGTATGCATAGCTTGATTATTTGCTCAACACATGAGAAAATGGGTATCTGTGGATATTGAAAGCAGGTAAATCATTAAAAGAGTAGGCTAACAAAAGGAATACATGGATAAAATTATTAATGATCCACTTAAATACAGTGGAAATTGTCCTAGCAGTTGTAGCAGTAAATATAATTAAAATTTTGTGAGTGTTGTTTGAGGAAAGTTAGTTTTTGTGAAACTCTAAGTTAGATGTTAAGCCTTAGAAAAGCATAGATCAAGAAAAAGTTCAGTAAAGACTCTGTGAGGACAGGGTAGATTACTTACACACATTTTCACAGGAAGGCTTAAAAGTCAAAATAGACACCTTTGCCCTGCTCCCTCCTTCACAAATTGGTTAAACAATCTGTAGGGATTAGGTGACTTGCTGGCAATGCATACCGGTTCAGTGGCAAAACTGAGCCTCCAAGGTGCCAGTCCTCCTGTTATAAGCATCTGGTGGCACACTTCCTCTCCCACAAAGAAAAGCCTATTTTTCGTTAAAGGAGGACTAACAGGAAGGTCGACGGTGGTTTTAATACTGTATGATTTCACAGCTGTGCTAATATTCTCAGGCTTGCTACAGGAAACCCAAATGGCTTTGCATATGCAAATTTTAGTCTCTAGGTTCAGAAAACTAATGATAAATATGGACATAGGAATTAACTTTTCCTTAAAGTAAAAAGCAAAGATGCTTTTTCAAATATATATGCCAAACACACAATACCAATTTCCATTTGGACACACATGGAAATAACTTATAATGAACAAATAATGTGAGATTGTGACCAAAACTCATATTCTGCATTTTATTGCTTTATTTTTGTATGTTTAATCACTCTGAAGTTATTAATGTCTTTTTAATATTCATTTTGGGGATGCTAATATTACCAAAGCAGATATTGTAATGGTAAGCATATTTGTGCGTGGGTTGTGCACGGGTTGTGCACACACACAAAAATCTACAAATTATGCTATGTCTTTATATAATATTAATACTTTGAAGGAAACGTTTATTTTCAAAAACGATGTTTATTAGTTGTTTTTGAAAAAATAACATAAAGCTTGTAATAAGTTAAAAAGTAGGTTAGAAAGTAATTTGAAACCAATAATATGAGATTATGTTGACCTATTTTTTTTTAAACAACTGAACTACATTAAGGGATACCTATTAATATCTTGTTATCAATTTGAATGACAAGATCAGTGCCCTTACATAGATCTCAGTGATTTTTCATGAGGAGAACTGAGTATGTGTTTGTCCCTGTTGAAGCAGATGACAGCATTCCAAAAGGCTTCACTGGGAAGGAATCAGGCCTGCTAAAAACTTTTTTATATTTGTAATATAGACATACATATATGTGCATACATTAGATATGTATGTGATAAATGATAGCAGCATCTTTGGAAATATTTTTCTCCTATTGAAACAGAAGGAAATCAACAGCACTTGTGATTGCCCTCTGAGTGGTGCAGTGATAGTCACTCTTTCAGGGTGAAACTGAGCAGCCCAGTGATGTCAGCCAGTTTGCAAAAAGCAGACATAAGCAGCAGCATGGTGCTATAGTCACATGTTTTGGTTTACTCTTTGATCAGATTTTTCCTTCTTTAAAGTATTGTTTGTTTTGAAGGAGTTTCCTTGAGAAACAATACGGAGCCAATGGCAAATTGTTGCATGGCAAATTTTTTTGTAGAAAGAAACAACAAACCCTCCAAAAATCTCTCAGCCAAACAGTATCTAATAAAGAACAGAACTGTTCATGTAGGAAAATACCAGCAAATCTGAGAAATGCTTCATTCATTGTTTATTGATAATCCAGTTACTGTAATTGCTGCTAAAATGATCGGCAAATGTTCTGCTGTTTTCCTATTGTAAGGCATTAAACAGAAAAACTGCTTTGTATTGAAGTGATCCTCCTATATGTCCAACACATAATACTGTTCCTGTGTGTGGGGTGTGACATATCCCACCCTAGCATAATGGACAAAACCTTGGGAGTTTATACCTGCAACTTCCAGGAAATAAAGGCCAGTGATAAAAAGGCGAAGCACCTTTTGGTCTTCAAGGTCTTTAAGAAAACCATGTCCTTATGCAAATTGCATTAGAAATATGAAGCTGTGTGATAGATAAAGGCATGTTGAATTTAGAATACATTTAATTAGAAATTAACATGTTTTGGTCTACAATGTGAAAAGAAAGATGAGGTAGCCAGGTGTTGATGAAGACCTGGTGTGAAGAAAAGTAACCCTGAAGATCTTTTGTAATGATTAAAAAACCAATTGCACTCATTCATCAATGAGAAAGGCTTGGGAAATACAAAAAGCATTGCATTATTGATCTCCAGTATTTGTGGCATTATTAAGTATGTTTAGCAGTTATAGCAGCAGGTTTTGCTGTCAGATGATCTCAACATAGGAGAATGATAGGAAAACTATTTGGGATCCTTCCTCTTAACCTGGAAGCTGCAGTGCATCTTCCAGTATCTGGAAAAAGAAAAGAACATTTTAGTCTGTGAGGCTCAAATCAGGTCAGGATTTCAGTTTCTTCAATACATGGGTATTACTGCTTTTTTAGTCTATGTTTAGAGTAGATAAAAGGAAATCTGGGGGTCCACCCCTAGAAAGTATGATATCAGTAGAAATGCCAGAAGAGAAGGAATTTCCCATACTTGTCACTAGAATTCAAGTGTGCCATATTACAGGAAGCACCATGAAGAGATTAATAACTTGTTAACCACATAATATATAAAATTAGGGTTGAGCTGTCCTAAGTTTGGATTCAGATTTGGGAAGCCTTCAGCCTTGTTTAGGAAGAAGAAGGCAGATTTTCTCACTTGCTTCAAGACAAAAAAGAACAATTCTGTACTTAATATTTTTCAGCAATTTCTGATTGTGATATTCTGGTGAATACCACGATTTGCCTGTTGTGATTTGTTTAAGTGTTTTAACTATTTATAAAAGATTTTAAAAGGTTCTCAAAAAATAGATACCAAATTTCCAAACTGGTCTAGGTTATAACTGTATATTGTATTATAGATTACAACTGTTTTTAAAAGTGTCATTCGTCATCAAGGGCTTGATGATGAAACTGGAGTTAGAGAAGTATTACTTTAAAAATCTTCAGGAAAAAAAGTTCACTAGAAAATGTTGCTTCATTGCACTGTAAGGGATTTGTACCCATTTCAACAAATTTTCTTTTGAAGGTGTTACATTGTGGGTTTTTGATGGAATTTCTGGTGAGAGCTAGGGTAGATCCATCCTGAAACAGGAAGTAGCTTTCCTGATATGGCTGAGTCCATGGCTGACTACAGATGGATCTTGATTTTGGTTTTCCTAGACCAAATGCAAGTAATTGAATTAACCGCTAAGATGGGTTACTATTTAACCCATGTTCTGATTGTCAAAAATTCAAGTTAATGGTTTCTTTGTTTTACATCATGAAAATCCAGATGTGTTACAGAAAATTAAGTTTCTGTTTAACTAAGAGGAGAGCTTCTTTCAGTTGCTCTGAGTCCCTTCTATCCCCTGGTCAAGTTTCTCTCTCATCCAACATTCAAAATTTTTTGTAAGTTTGGTTTTGGTGTGATTCTGGATGTGCCGACTTCTGAAAGAAAGCAATTTTAGCTGAATTCTGGCTTGGATATTTTTTCACTCAAAGTAATTTCTATTGTGTGCAGAGAAACTGCATATAATGCCATATTTAAATTCTGATTTGGCCAAATTATTATCATTTGAATGCTTTATGGTGGAAATCCTGCTAAGAAATCTTACACCTAGGAAAGACTAACTCAAGAGTATCCCATGGAGTATTTTATTGTATTTCTTAATTCCAAAGAGGTTGTTTATGGCCTCTTCTCATGGAGAACAGAAGGATTATGTTGATAAGGGCATATCGTAGGTTCCAGAAGGATCTTTTAACACATGTAGCATGATCATCTGGAAAGAGAAGCCTCGTGTTTAAGGACTATTCAAAGTAGAAATTGAGCACATATTAAACAAGAAAAAAGGCAAGTTATGAAACTGGCAGGCTTATGAAAGAGCATTTGTGAAGTTATTGCAATGATTTGATAAACAGGATCATGTCTTTTCAGGTGGTCAGTGTGAAGACTAAAACAATACCACATGAAATAATTTTCAGGGTGAACAAGAAGGGGTTTTTTTATATAGCAGGGATCCTTTAAACAGCAAATATATTACATTAGGGTAGAATGGTATTTTTTTCCGTCAGAGTAATGAATACCTTTATAGAACGTGGTTTTTTTTTTAAATGGAAGACAATGTTTTCCTCTTCATAATGGATTTTTTCCAATTCTTCTGACAAGTTGGCCCCACAGTATAAAAATTTTAGTTATTCCTACACGCTTAAAATTTTTGGGATGTTTTCTTATATTTGACATGGCTCCTTGCAGAACAGAGCTGACAGAGCATTGCGAATCATCCGTTACTCCTATGAAGAAAATGTATCAAAATCTTACTCCTGATAGCACCATCTTCTAATTTCAGATTAAATTGCTCTCCTACATCATCTCCTTCTTTCAGGAAACCAGATGAAAGAAGAGTAGGAAATCTCTTGATTTGATGATCTTAAGGGTCGTTTCCAACCTAAATGATTCTATGAAATGAGTGGGAAAGTCTACTGAAGGGTTATTCCACCATGTTGGTCCTAGTCAAAAATGCCTGTTCTGCCTGTGCCCTATCCTGATCTCTAGGGCCTGGTCTTCTGCTTTCATGAAAATGGATCAGCTTTTGTGTGACTCCAAGAATCTTTAACTAGAAGAAGGCTGCTTTCTCTTACCACTCTTAGGACTTGTTATTTCTACTAATGGCTGTGTGCTATTGTCTATCACGTGTTTTGAGGAGCGTGGTAGCTTCCCAGAATAGTAGCTTCTCTGTCTCTTGACCTCTGTATGCATACAAACTTCTGCTACATGCCCACAGATAAACAAGCTCCTTTCCAGTAAGGCAGTATGTCATTTAAATGGGGAATCATTGTAATTAGCCAAGGCCAAAATTAAAACTCTTGTTATCTAATAAATATAGGAATGTTTTGAATAGCTTTACCCTGTATCTGGTACAAAACTCTAAAGATTAAATTATTTGCAACAAGAAGATCAGTAAGATTCTTAGATTAATAATTGTATCAGAAGCATCAAGGTCAACTCTAAGAGCTGAAACCAACATTTAGAGTAAAGCTTCTGTCCTGTGTGCACTCTGGCATTAGTGATCCCTAAGTGTCATGTGTGTCAGGAAAAACACAAAGTATGGTTTAATTAGTGTACGTATTTCTTTGCCAGCAGGATTAAGAAACGGCTTCTCTGGACCAGAGGTGCAGATGTCTCCTACAATGAATTATTGTTCCTCACTTTTCCTATGGCATAACCGGCGTTCTCTGCCCTTGTTTCGTTTTTGAAGTTTACAGCATGACTGCGGGGGTACATTTAGAGCAATTAACCCAAACTGATTATAAAATAAATGGTGACTAGCTATTTACTACTGTGCAGCTGCTGTGTGCCTATTCCCATCCTGCAGCCTCTAGCTAGCCTAATTAGCAAATTGAACTTCTCTTGTGAACCTTTCAGCTTGCTCTTAATAGGTGTAAGAAATATGTGCAACAATATCATTAGGGAAAATAGTTAAGTAGGGGAAAAATAAGTTTAGTGAGGGATTTTTTGATATGATTTGAAAACACATTGTAGTACCTCAGTCTCAAGACACAGCAATTCATGGGACATTGCCACTTAAAATTTACTTTAACAAAGAAAGAAAATTAATTCTATTTTAAGATTCGTAAAGCAACAATTAAAAGCTCCATAAGTTTCTGTAAACCTTGTTTTTTTCTGTCAGAATCTATGTTAAACTAATTACCAGGAATCATTTCAATTTCCTTAGAACTTAAAATTAAGAAAATAAGTGAAGGAGACCATCCTAACATTACTGCTTAACCTGAGAAAAATATTTTTGTGAAAGAAAGCACCATGGGCAGTGATAGTTTCTTTAACTTTCCAAATTAAATTGTTATAGTTCTGTACTATTGATAAAATTAGTATAACTAAGCACAGGTAAGTTAATTAGCTGTGTTACTTTTAACTAGAAAACTCTTTTTTAACAGCAACCTCAACACTATGTGAAGATGAGTATCATGGGTAAAACAAAACGTCCAAAGCCACAGTAGTATTGAGAAAAGAGAAAAAAGAAGAACTTTCTTTTTCTGCTACAGAGAATTTAATGAGGACAATAAATACGATTCTAGCTGAAGAAAAGCAGAGACTATTTTGGGTGATAATATTCATATGGAGTCAGATGAGCTGGGGACATACCAGCTTTTTGCTGTAAGAGGGAGGAGAGGCAATAAAGAAGATTTTAGTGAGTTAAATATGAGTAATATAGGTGAGAGAAGCAAATACATAATACACTAAATAGAAGTTCAAAGTAGTGGAGATCAATGATCATGTATCAGAAATCTTGTTTTGCTTATAAACATCCATCCAAAGGTGGTACAAGTGGTTGTGAAGAAAATGAGGTTTTTTTTCTCTAACTTTTCCAGGGAAGTGACAGGAAGCAGGCAGCAATGGTCAGAGGCTAGCAGGGGACAAAAGGTTGATTCAAAGTAGTTTGCATATACCAGTCTATGGATAGATTGGGATGGAAATATCTGGAAATAAAGATCTCTATGAGAGATCTTTATTTATGGAAAAAAAATGGATACCTCTAGAAGCAATAAGATGAAGGAAGAAAACTTTTTCATAAGAGGACCAAGGGAGAAGGTAATCCTAAATTTCACTGGTATTTAACGAAAAAATTAATCCAATCCTTTTCCAGCAGAGTCTTTTTAATGTATTCCTCGCACAAAACTAAGATAAGTTGAATCTTAGAATAGCTTTATCCAAGTTTGTGGTCATGCTCTAGTTTGATGAAAAAATTAAAAAAGCTACAATTTGAATCATTTTTAGTGCAGTCATTGGAATAATAAGTCATTAGAAAGTGTAAATTTTATGTTTATTAATAGGATTTTTGTGTTTGCTCTCAAATAAATTCATTGTGTATGTCCCAAACAGAAGTCTGTGCAATATCAGGATTGGGGGTGGGAGGTGGGTGGTTGCGCAGGATTTATTTCTGTTTTATTTATTTATTTATGTTTTGAAGAGAATCAGAAAATTCATCTCCAGTACTTCGAAGCTAGGGGAAAAAAAAGTCTGGGCAAAATAACTTCAAATTAAGGGCAAAATAAAAAGCAAAACAGAGGATCTTACTTTTTCTCTGAACTAAAATTTAAAAAGTAATTACATTCAGAGCAACAATGTTTGTGGTGCAGTAAGTACAAAATTTAGACCAGTGGCTAAATCAGTACATGAAGCATTTATAAAGCTCTGTTATCATCCAAATCCTACATTAAGGAAGAAAGTAATTCATTATCTCATTTTTAGCCTTCTGCCTAGGGCATGTTTGACACAAAACCCATACAGTTTCTTTTAAAAGCTGTCTTTGATTACTAAATAGTTTTGCTTAGAAACTGCACCTTTACCCTTAAAGTGCAAAGGCAAAGCTTTTAACACGGTGATAAATGTTCTCCTGTACTTCTGTACAGTGCTTCAGATAAGAAAAAGGTAAAGGTTTTGGCTTTTACAAGAGGGTGTGTTACCAGAACTGTAATTTGCATTCGCAAATCCACATGATTTTTTCTATTGAATTAAGCCCAACAGCCAGTTTAAGTCATCGGGGAGTGGTAGAGCTGAAGAGTGATGGAGCAGATACTCTAACTGAATCACAGGAGGTGTAAGCCAGCCCTTAAGGGAGACACACAGCAGGGAGGACCACTTGCAGCACAAAGCTGTTGGAAATCTCACAGAAAACAAGCTAGTCTGGAAATACTAGTGCTGGTTGGACAAGAAACGGATGAGAAGTTTGAGTATCTGCAAGAGATGTGTGTATAATTTGTTGCTCAGTGTGTGGTATATACAAGTATATTTTGAATAAGGGGATTGTAATTCCTTAGCTCTCTCATAACTAGAACTTTGAAATTCTGAAGCATTATATGCCTGTTATGTACCCTTGCCTCTTACTTAAAGCATATAAGCCCTTTTTACAAAATTCATCTTGCTGGTTTTATGCATTCTTAGACTTTTCGATTTTGCATATGAAAAGCTGAAACTTTTGTGCAGCTGTCAGTCAGTGAAAGAGCCTGTGTTACAGTGCAAAGTGTAATCTGACCTATAACACCTTCCAAAGAGGAAATGCGAGTGTCAAACCCACAGACATCCAGTGCAGAAGAAGAGATTCTGACAGTATTAGCGACAAAAGATGTGTACACAACTCCCTGACTCAATGTATCCTCTCCAATGCCGTGGGTCCTCTCTGGGATGGACTTGTAGGTGGGCAGAAGAAGACGAGAAGGCTGCTGGGCCTGCAGCTGTCATACCAGCTACTCCAGAATTTTTAGGGAGGGTGTTGGGAAATATAGGAACAACTCCTCTGATCACCAAGGGATTTTGCAGACTAGGCCACTTGCTGTGCACTGGAATTACAATTTATTATGTGTTTTGCAAGCACAATAGTTGTTAATCATGCATAATTCACTGCGGAACCGATACATTTTTAAACACAGAAAACAATTGAAGGCCTGGAGATAACCTGAAGTTTAAAAACGTCCATTTCTTAATGTTTTTCAAGGAAACAAACCTTTTCGTTAACCCATCATTTAAGTGATTTATTTAGTCTTCATGTAGACTAGAAATTCGGACAGTATCTAATCTGTCTGCTTATAGAGAAGGTTGTCATTCATTTGCCACCTGACAGAGAGAGCTACGCTGGAGGTTAACTACAGGTTCTTATGCTGACTGAGGGAGTGGGCAGCAGTTTATGTTATTTCACTTTTTATTGTCCTTGCCTGTGTGTTTGCAAAGCTGTTTTAAATTCACTGCTAAGAGTATGCCCAGCCATGCGAGCGACTATGTTGATGTTTACTGCGGTGTAGGTCTCAGTGATACCTTGCAGCAATGAGTTCCACAGGTTTTCCACCACCTACTGTTTGGAAAAGTATAATTTATTATTATTAGATTTATGACTTTTTCCTATTTCAGTGGAGACACCTCTTCTCTTCAGATGAGTTAGGGTGAATAGTTCCTGATCTACATTTTGTCCCTGCCATTTATTATCTTGTATCCTTTGATCACACTCAGTCACACTTTTCTGTATGCACTCCCAGTCCTTTCGATCAGTTTGTCATTCTTACTGCACCTTTTTCTGATGTATATTTCTTAGATGGGCTAACCAGAAATGAACAAAGTACTCCAGATGAGGCCAAATTATTGATATACATAACAAATAAACTCCTGGCTCCGTTGAAGTTGCTGTGAATTCACTGATATCTAAAGGCTGAGGTTTCTCCCAGTGCTGTCACATTTCCCACATTATTCTTACTCCCATTTTTTCATATATTCAACTTCAAAATTTGACTACTTGGACTTAATCTCAAATCCAACTGATTCATCCTCCTCCATGAAATTTCTGTTAGTCCTCAAATCAGGAGTTTTTCTCTGTGGACATGATTAATTCCCTCCCCATACTACTTTGATGAAAAGGGTCAAATTTTGTCCTGATTCACATTTGTTATGGATGTTAGTAACAAATCTTGATGTTAGTTTTGAATAGCTGAAACTGACAGCAGCAGAACAGACTTTGAAACAATGCTGTTTGTGTTCACAATGACCTTTAGCTGCAAAATCCACTAAAATACATTATTTAGTATATGAAAGCAAACAAATTTTTTGCCTCAGTAAATGACTGTCCATAGTGCAATATGAGTATGAGGCAAAACAAGTCAGAGTTTTTTTACAGTGTCTGCAAAAGAAATCTGTTGACTTCTATTTCCTCTCCAGAAACATCCAAGAAATGTTCAGATTATTGCTGCCTAATAAATATAGTAAATGAAATGTTAATAAATCGCCAGCAATTTAGCCTGACAATAACATGGATTGACCACATTGATTAAATTGATTATGTTTCATATATTTACAATATGTAGACACAAGCCTAATTTATTTTCTGAAGAGTTCAAGGTAAGTATCACTGGTTTAAAAAAAAGGCAAAGCAAAACAATGGAGTAATGTTTGTGGTTGCTATCTGCAATAATCTAATGCTGACAGAGAGCAGTATTTTATTTAGTAATTAACAGTGTAAAGGGGAGAAAAGCTGTCATGTTGGTTCTTAAGCTGGGGAATGTGATGAAAGATGATATCTGCGATCTCATCCTTTCCACTTGTTTAGGATTGTCAGAATGAGAAATGTCAGCATTATGAAAGCTCAGCTCTGCTCTTGATATGATAAAACCCTTCAAAAGCCAGTCTTTCTTTCCCTCTCCCCCTCCT
Source organism: Ptilonorhynchus violaceus (assembly GCA_013397565.1). NCBI lineage: Eukaryota > Metazoa > Chordata > Aves > Passeriformes > Ptilonorhynchidae > Ptilonorhynchus > Ptilonorhynchus violaceus. The sequence goes on from VZRJ01000025.1 coordinate 82,751, forward strand.
TTCTCCCTCTCCTGCTTGCACTTGCTTTTTTTATTTATCCTGTTTTGTTAGATGGCAGAAATATAATTCTTTTCTTTCTTCCTATTATAAGCCACCATTTTTGTTTTATTATATGTTTCACAACCCCTAATGCCCCACTGAAAATTACCTTGTTAAATGACAGTGTTTCAAAGCCATGAATCCTTTCCACCATTCCCTCAGAGGTTTGAAACAGTCAACAGACTGTAAAGAATAAATAATAAAAAAGTATTGATTATTTTGATGACTGCGAGATTCAATTAAGTATTAATTTTGCCCTCCAGTGGACCTATCAAGGTATTCAAAAGGGAGGATTCGGCTCAACTAAATGCGTGCTGAGTGCTTCAGCCTTAAATAGGGAGAAAATGTGTTTACCTACAGTATTTGAAGAGGAGTGCATTGATGCACAGAGTCCAATATTTAAGTGCGGTGCAAATTAAGCCCTGGTGACAGTGACATTGTTTTCGGCAATATGAGTATTGACTAAAGAAGTGCATTTGATGACAGCTTAAACTATTTGTATTGATTAACATTTTCATAGATTATCATGTGTCATATCAAATTCACTTTTCAGACATGAATACATTAAAAAAACCATAGGCAAACATCAACCAATGTGAGGACAGGACAGAGGCAACATGCTAGCCAACCTACTTGCTCGCTGGTCACCTGTTCTCTGCATAAGAACCATTTAGGCATGAACTTTGCAATAAATAGCTGCTAGAGAGAGCAACAAGGTCACTTGTTCTTTTTCTTTTTTTTAGTTTTTTTTTTAACTTGGCTTTCTGTGCTGTCATGATATTATGCTTATTAGTTTACAAACGGAGTAACTGAGCGTGCTTGGAAATAATGCCTGACCCTCAAACGTCCTCAATGAGCAGAAGATAAAACAGATTCAAATCATCAAGAAAAAATTTAAATGTGTGTGTATATATATATATATGTGTGTGTGTGTACTATTTTGTGGGGGATATAATGTTGCAAACACAAGAATAATTGCAAACTGTATGTGTAAGTATCTTCCCTAATTTTATCTTTTAGAAAATGGTTTCTGTGCTTTTTATTTTCAAAAGAAAAATGCGTGTTTGTGTCGTTATGGACTTTTGGAGCATAGTATCCCGACAGTAGTTAGAAGAAAGCTGTATTTCTGTTGGAAGTATGTAGTGAAATGGCTATTTGATGCTGTGTATTTTCATAGAAATGCTGGAATGCTAGAAACTGTGTATCTGATTTTGTTAATGTTGTACAGCTGAGGATGCCTCTTTAAATCACTATGGAGCACTCACAGGGTGCTCCTCTTCTGTGGTATCGGAGCATATAGGAATTTCTTTTCTTACTATGCCAAGGACAGGGTGAGGTGTAAAAACATTCACACAAAATAGTACATTCCACAATTAAAGCTGTGTTGGTTATGTTGCTTTCATAGAAGTTTTTCTCCAAAGCATCCTGAATCTCTCACATGCTAGTTGAGCTTTAATAGGGTGGGGAGTAATGGAAAACTCATTGGATCTGTAATAGCTCTTCACTTGACTGCAGCCAGCAATAACAGCAGGAGCAGCCAGAGATAAGAGAAAGAGAGAGAGAGAGAGAGAG